>WNWK01003494.1:0-157500 GCA_009830355.1 Cherax destructor | reverse complement strand
TTTAGCACCTCCCTCAGTCCCTTCTACCTCGATCTCTTGCTACCTCTATCCCTGCACTATCCACTATCCTGCTGCACTCCATACCCTACTAATCATCCATCTCCCTCCTACAACCCATTCTCCCTGCATCCTGCAATAACCTGCAGCGCTGTATGACCCTTGTGGTTTAGCACTTATATTTGATTATAATAATAATAATTAAGGTGGATTTGGCATTTAGAGAAGATGGAACTGAATAGGATGACCAAGAGTGTAAATAAATCTAGGATGGAGGGGTAAAGATTATCCAAGGAAGGTTTTAAGTGCTAGGGGCTTGAGCATCCAGGAGGCTTAAGAGAGCTCGTTCCATCGGAGTGGAGACTGTTTTTATGATTTGATGTGCTGTTGGAGTGTGAACACAGTAACATTTATGAAGGGATTCAGGGAAACCGGTTAGCCAGACATGAGTCCTAATCTTATTGCCTCATGGTAAATGTAATGGGTAATGCGGTACGGTGAGTCTAGGAGCTGCACGGTGAGTCTGGGAGCTGCACGGTGAGTTTTGGAGCTGCATGGTGAGTTTTGGAGCTGCACGGTGAGTCTGGGAGCTGCACGGTGAGTCTGGGAGCTGCACAGTGAGTCTGGGAGCTGCGCGGTGAGTCTGGGTGTTACACAGTGAGTCTGGTAGGTGCACGGTGATTCTGGGAGCTGCACGGTGATTTTGGAAGGTGCACGGTGAGTCTGGGAGCTGCACGGTAGGTGTGGGAGCTGCACGGTGAGTCTGGGAGATGCACGGTGGGTCTGGGAGCTGCACGGTGGATCTGGGAGCTGCACGGTGGGTCTGGGAGCTGCACGGTGGGTCTGGGAGCCGCACGGCGAGTCTGGGAGCTGCACGGTGAGTCTGGGAGCTGTGTACGGTGGGTCTGGGAGCTGCACGGTGGGTCTGGGAGCCGCACGGCGAGTCTGGGAGCTGCACGGTGAGTCTGGGAGCTGTGTACGGTGGGTCTGGGAGCTGCACGATGAGTCTGGGAGCTGCACGGTGAGAGTGGTTGTGTATAACCTGGGTATCGCCTCACCTCGAGTACGTAGGCTGCATTAACCTTGTTCTAAGCTTACCAGAGCCACCATAACTCAATCACCAGCCCCGGCGTGTACCCCACGACCACCCCACCCCTGGTCCCCTGCAAGGGATGGGTGGTCCTGAAAGTCCCCTGCAAGGGGTGGGTGGTCCTGAAGGTCCCCTGCAAGGGGTGGGTGGTCCTGAAGGTCCCCTGCAAGGGGTGGGTGGTCTTGAAGATCCCTGCAAGGGGTGGGTGGTCCTGAAGGTCCCATACCACGGGTGGGTGGTCCAGAAGGTCCCATGCCACGGGTGGGTGGTCCATAAGGTCCCATGCCACGGGTGGGTGGTCCAGAAGGTCCCATGCCACGGGTGGGTGGTCCAGAAGGTCCCATGCCACGGGTGGGTGGTTCTGAAGGTCCCATGCCAGGTGGGTGGTCCAAAGGTCCCATGCCACGGTGGTGGTCCAGAAGGTCCCATGCCACGGGTGGGTGGTCCAGAAGGTCCCATGCCACGGGTGGGTGGTCCAGAAGGTCCCATGCCAAGGGTGGGTGGTCCAAAGGTCCCATGCCATGGGTGGGTGGTCCAGAAGGTCCCATGCCACGGGTGGGTGGTCCAGAAGGTCCCATGCCACGGGTGGGTGGTCCAGAAGGTCCCATGCCACGGGTGGGTGGTCCAAAAGGTCCCATGCCATGGGTGGGTGGTCCAGAAGGTCCCATGCCACGGGTGGGTGGTCCAGAAGGTCCCATGCCTCGAGTGGGTGGTCCAGAAGGTCCCATGCCACGGGTGGGTGGTCCAGAAGGTCCCATGCCACGGGTGCGTATTCCAGAAAGTCCCATACCACGGGTGGGTGGTCCAGGTCTCATGCCACGGGTGGGTGGTTCTGAAACCTTCAAACTTAGCTTATAAAACAAATTCCAACCACAAAATAGATCGAAAAACTTATGTCAAAGACCAGGGAGTGATCATGTCAGAGGATCTCACCTTCAAGGACCATAACATTGTGTCAATCGCATCTGCTAGAAAAATGACAGGATGTACCCTTCTCCTGAAGTCTTCTAACCTCCTCTCGTGCCTAACTTACCTGTCCCTCATAATGTTACCCATCTTTCCCTTCCTTGCTGTATACTGTATCACAAGACAATTATTTAGTCCTTCCATGAGTTGAGAAAGTGCTCTATTCTTTCCCAAGAGCTGAGAAAGTTCTCCATTCCTTCCCAAGAGCTGAGAAAGTTCTCCATTCCTTCCCAAGAGCTGAGAAAGTTCTCCATTCCTTCCCAAGAGCTGAGAAAGTTCTCCATTCCTTCCCAAGAGCTGAGAAAGTTCTCCATTCCTTCCCAAGAGCTGAGAAAGTTCTCCATTCCTTCCCAAGAGCTGAGAAAGTGCTCCACTAATCCCTAAGAATTGAGAATGTGCTCCATTCCTCCCTAAGAATTGGAAAGTGCTCCACTCCTCCCTAAGAGCCGAGAAAGTGCTCCATTCCTTCCCAAGAGCTGAGAAAGAGTTTAGGAAGTGCTCCACTCCTTCCCAAGGTCTTCCTGACCTTCCGTCTTAAGGTCTCCTGCATTTCCCACTTGCTAGATCATTACAATATGGTCTTAGATGCTCTGGAAACATGATAAAAGGCTGATGCTGTGTGCACTGATTTTGCAAAAAGCGTTCGACAAGTGCGGCCATGGTGTAATAGCAACCATGGTGTGACCGCGACCATGGTGTGACCACGACCATGGTGTGACCGCGACCATGGTGTGACCGCGACCATAGTGTGACCACGACCATGGTGTGACCGCGACCATGGTGTGACCGCGACCATGGTGTGACCGCGACCATGGTGTGACCGCGACCATGGTGTGACCGCGACCATGGTGTGACCGCGACCATGGTGTGACCGCGACCATGGTGTGACCGCGACCATAGTGTGACCGCGACCATGGTGTGACCGCGACCATAGTGTGACAGCCCATAAAATGCGTAAAAAAAAGAATAACTGGAAAGAAATGGCAAGATAATATATTAATTAACTTCTTAACAAATTGGACTTGGTAGAAAGCAGTGAAGTCTGAGTCTGCCACAGTGAAAAAGCTCTGTTCCTCAAGGCACTGTACTTGCCCCCCTTCCAGAGGGATTGGTGCCAAACCTGAACACTGAAATCACTCCATATGACACGAGACTTGGCAAAGGGTGCAAAAGGACTCAATTAGCACGCAAGGGCGTGACGAGTACTCTTAAGAGTGAGAACTCGGTGAGTGTGAGAGATACCAGACTCTTCAACGCCCTGCCTTCCTGCGAAAAGGAAATTACCGACAAACAACTGCCAGTGTTCAAGAGGAAGCTGGGCAGGGTTCCTTCAGTCAGTGCCTTACCAGCCGGGCTATCATTTGCATGTTGGACTGCGTGCGGCCAGCAGTAACAGCCTGGTTGATCAGGCCTTAATCCTCCAGGAAGTCTGGTCTAGTGTTGAACCCTGGAAACGTCCTTCAGATCTCTAGATCTTAGGTTTCGTACCTTCCGTCTTTAGGTTTCCTACCTTTTCTCCTTGGGTTTCCTACCTTCTCTCCTTGGGTTTCCTACCTTCTCTCCTTGGGTTTCCTACCTTCTCTCACGGTTTCCTACCTTCTCTCCAGTGAAAACAATGCTGACACCATTGTTTTCACTGTTCACTACACCAATACACTGCTGAGTCCTACTGGAATTTTTCCCCTATGTGTAAATCACTGTATATGGCACCATACTGTCTCTCTTCTCCCTTAATATGTAAGGAAGAAAGGATGCCACAGAGATGAAGGAAATAGTTTGACGGGGGAGGGGGGAAGGGAGGGATGTGGAGCGGTGAGTGGGGGGAGGAGGAGGAAGGGAAATTAACATGCATGGGGCAGGGTGGAAGATCTGCAAGTGACTACACAGGAAGTGGATGAGGCAGTAAGTAGACAGTGAGGAAGAGGATGAGTCGATGGATGAGTTTAAGACATTGTGCGTCCCGCATGATTCACTCAATAATAATAATAATGATATAGATTATGATGATGATAATGATAATAATGAGGTTGATTCCAGTAAATAATAATAATGATTAATGATAATAGGATGAAAAATACTAATCATTATCGTGGTCAAGGTGTGACATGTGGATGACAAGTCACACATAAATCAACACATAAGACTGTAAATTATAAGAAGGATTCGCTCAAGAAAAGCTGCACAGTGACACGTAGTTATAATGAAAGATTGAGCCGATTCATGCATCATCTAGGTGTCAGCTTCACGCCTCTGCTACCCAAGCACCGTGAGACGCTGGTTGTATTAACCAGAGCATCCAGAACTATACCAAGTGTCATCAACCAAAACACTACCAAGTGGAATAATCCAAGACAACATACCAGTATCCGAAGTTTCGAATTTTAGCGATTTTGAGATGCTGTTAAATTCACCTGCAAGAAGAGAGAGTGCGAACATTGTGATCGGTATTAAATCTGTCCAGAGGCTGCACTGGACCAGTCGCTGAAATAGTTATTCAGTAATCGATGACAGTGCTGGAGTATTGTCCAAAACCAGCTGAGGTTTACATCGTCCTGGCCTCCAGTTACTCCCTAATTCAATTGTTTTATTTGGTATAGAGTATTCATCTTCCCAATGAACTTAACTGCCATTGTTCCTACTTCCGACTTTATATGATTTACACACACACAATGTATATGTATATATGTATTTTGTCTTTAAATAAAGTAAATATAAAATATAGGGAGTGGTAGGAGAAATTTTTCAAACAGCTTCAGGGAGAACTTCGAGTTTTCCCTGAAGCAAGTTTATTTTTTTCTCTGAGGATGAGGATCCCCAAGACAGTTCCAGAGGTGGTACCTCCTATTATATATATATATATATATATATATATATATATATATATATATATATATATATATATATATATATATATATTAGTAATATAAAATTGTATGTAGTGACCGAATAGTAAAATTGGTCAGTCAATTAGACAAGAACTCGTTTAAGATTAAATGAGTTTCTTCTAATTGAACATTTTACCTGTTCGACATACATATATATATATATATATATATATATATATATATATATATATATATATATATATATATATATATATATATAAACAGATGGGACAATACCATAGATTTTTGCCGATACTGATTCCCAATTTACGGCCGATAGTGATACTGTTTTTTTTTTTTTTTTTTGAAATTGTAATGATTATGTTCAATATATAAGTGAATGCTTATTGCACAATGTATATTAAATAACACAGGAAGGTTAAATATTAAATAAGCTGATTTTTATGAGATGACAATATCATTACTAATTAGTCACCCTCGTGAGGCTGACAAATTGAAAAAAAAAATCTGAATCTCTCCATATTTAGTAATCTGATGAAAACAATCAAAATCAGTTATGATGATAAACGTTATAATGATTTTCACTTACATTAAACACAAAATTGTTAGTTTAATGCTCAAAAAAATCTGAAAACGAAAAAAAAAAAATTTTATTGTAATAACTGGAAATTCAAAATCTACAATTATGGTTGAGAGGTTCAGCAACTTCCCTCTATTATTATGCTGAGTTAACTGACACATTTCCATTATACACTTTAATTTTGTTTAAACTTTCTTGAAAAACACTGAAAAAAATACTATATTCTTAATGTATGATCCTTGTGGGTTTGGCGCTTGGTATTGATTATAATAATTCTTAATGCCTGAAATTAAAAATAAATAATTTACATATATACATTGTCACCCTGCCTTGGTGGGAAACGGCCTATGTGTTAATAAAAAAAAATATACATTGCACTAATAGCTATAATTAACTGGATATATTTCAGTCGCTGCGCGAGCCGAGGAAGGTATCCCCGTACTGCATAACCCCAGCCCCTTGTGCCTCTATGCACGCGATTGGAATAGTGCAGAGTGAGGCATAAGTTGATTGGTTTTGAAGATTTGTAGAAAATCGGAAGCAACATCTATAAGTCGTATGGAAATTAATATCCAAATCTCTTCAATAAATATTGTAAATTAGGACATATACGGTCCAGATCTAATTCACACCTTTCAAAGAGTCCAATATCCTAAAATTGCACAAGCACGTTAGGTTTGAAGTCGCTCTGAAGTTACATTATCACGTTATGAGCATGGAAAGATTAAAGCCAGTCATATGGGGCAGTACTTCATTTTTTTCCAATTTCGTCCACAAAAAATGCGAACTGTTACCTGTTCAGGCTAAAATCAATCCAAAATTTTCTCTAAGACTGACCATCTTTGAAGAAAGTAAGTTTCATGTGTATATAACATACACATGTTTAAGATTAGTTATGAAGGCGCACAGTTGTTATAGACACGTGATTTAATATTAAAATTATTTAACCTAAGATAAGCAAATAGTAAAACGCTGAATTATTGATGATGAGAAGAGACATTCTCCAGTTATTTCACATAAACCAGTTTGAGTAATAAAACTGACACGTAATAACTTACACAACATAATATCAGGAGATTGTTTCCCCTTGAGGCAACACATCGGCACAAAATGTTTAAAGCTGACCAGATGTATTTTCCGGTTATTGCTCAGAATCCAAGAAAATCTGTGCCTACATAGCCTTAACGTGTGAAACGTTCCAAATTATCTTAAAAATTTCATCTGCTCAATGTATTCTCATCCTGTGAACCCCCTAAGCCATTTATTCAACCATAATATAGTGTGTTTCACATGCTCCCTTTATTCATCTACACTGTGGTTGAATAAAGGCTCGATGGGTTCATAGGATGAGAATACACTGAGCAGATGAAAATTTTCAGAGTCTCCCTAACGTTTCATCCATAAAGGTTGCGTACACATAAATCCCTCCCTTGCTATATTGCACACCACCTCAGTTTCCTCCGTAAGGAAATTTAATTTCCTTTTTTTATTCCTCATCCAATTTTCTCGTAGGATAATTTATAATATCTAAATAATGCAACTCGCCTCCTGCACTCCTGTCTCTTCCTCAGGTTCCACTGCTTCTCAGAATTACCATTTTCTTGTGCCCATGAGTAAGTAAGAACCAGTAGGTAGGGCTGCCAAAGTTGGTACGTTCGTACAAAATTGGTACTATTTAACACCTCTGTACGTTTGGTACGATGCACGATATTTTTTGGTACGTTTTAGGAATTTTGTGTTAATATTTAAAATTTTTGTTCAGAAGCCTCTTAAGTTATAATTTTATAAAACAACAGATATTTCTATCAAACAACTTGTTGTGGTAGCTAGACATTATAACACTCAAGTTCAGAAAACAGTGGGCAAATTTCTAACACTTTTAAAAATTAAAGAGGCAACTGCTCTTTTAATTTATAATTGCACAGAGGCGTTCCTTAACAGTAATGAAACCCATTATTGAAAACTTAATAGGATTTGCCGGCGATAATGGTAGTGTTGGGAAGCAAAGATAGAGTCCAGTGTCTCTTAAAACAGAAAAATCCTCAAATCTTGCTACAGTCTGGTGTTTGCCATTCATTGCACTAGTGTGCTTCTACAGAATGCACTACACTACTACATTATTTAGAAGAGTTAGCCAGAAATATTTTTTTTCATATTTGAGGAATAGTCCGAAGCACCTTAATTAAAATATAAAGAATTTTAAACATTTACAAATACCAATCTTCAAAGAATTTTCCATATTAACTGTACGACGAGGAATCCACCAAAAGAGCTTTGTGATATAATGCAACAAAAAAGATAGTAAGTGGAGTTTATTTCCTCTATTTTTGATGTTTTAGTTAAATGTATTTTTTGTAATTAAGATTTTATAGGGTTTATATATTGATGTTTAAAAATTGGCTCGTTTTTGTCTTTTGGTACCTTTTCATGTGAAGGTTGGTACTATTACAAAATAAGTTTTAGCGGCCCTGCCATTAGGCTATATTACATGTGTATGTACTCACCTACATGTAGGTGCAGGGGTCAAGTTCTGACTCCTGGAACCTTCTCAAATTGTCTTTTCACAGATTCACTCCCTCCTAGCTTCGTGTACCTTACTAAACATGCTCTTAAAGCTACGTATAGTGTGTGTGTGTCTGTACTCATTTGTACTCACCTATTTGTGGTTGAAGGGGTCGAGACTCAGCTCCTGGCCCCGCCTCTTCACTGATCGCTACTAGGTCCTCTCTCTCCCTGCTCCATGAGGTTTATCATACCTCATCTTAAAGCTATGTATGGTTCCTGCCTCCACTACCTCACTTTCCAGACTATTCCACTTCCTGACAACTCTGTGACTGAAGAAATACTTCCTAACATCCCTTTGACTTATCTGAGTCTTCAACTTAAAATTGTGACCCCTTGTTTCTGTGTCCCATCTCTGGAACATCCTGTCTCTGTCCACCTTATCTATTCCTTGCATTATTTTGTATGTCGTTATCATGTCTCCCCTAACCCTCCTGTAATCCAGTGTAGTCAGGCCGTTTTCCCTTAACCTTTCTTCATAGGACAATCCCCTTAGTTTTGGAACTAGCTGTGTTGCAAACCTTTGCACTTTCTCTTGTGTGTGTGTGTGTCCTGAACTTGTATTCGTATTGCATTCAATACCATTTTTTAATAAACTTTGATTCTATTATATTTTGCTCAACTATGGATTTGTTTGATGCAACTCTCTCGGCGTATTGAAAATTAATAGGGTGGTTAAACTCTCTAAAGTGAATAGAGAGAACATTAGACTCTGGCCCCAGTTTTAATACTATATTTATGTTGTTGTAATCTTAGTTCAAGAGAAGTTTTCGCAAGATAAAATTTATTGCATCTTGTTCAGGACATGTTAGATACAGCCATCAGCATTTTGGGTAGGAAATTCTTAATCGTATATTTTTTGTATCACGATTTTTAAATACAACTTGAACTTATAAGTTATAAAGAGAAGGAACATCAAGAAAGTTTTCATCCTGTGGCAGAACCAACATAATCCTGGTTGAATGTGCTTCTTCGTATTTTTTTGTAGAATTGTAAAATGTATTTCTGGTAGTTTTAGAAGATTTGTCAATGAAACTTTTTTTTTTATATTTTAAATCATATGCTGTTTCATAAATCTTCAATATTTCCTCAACTATGAACTCTGGGTTGTAAATGCGCAGAGCTCTCAAGAACGTGAAGGAGAATACAGGACAATTAACTCCGTCATGATGTGGAGAATAATAACAACTGCAACAGTTACACTAAAAACAATGTTCTGGAAGCAGCACCAGCACCAAACACAGCAGCAGCACCAACCACAGCAGCAGCACCAGCTGTGACATCGATATCAGCTGCACCACAGCAGCAGCACCAGCAGTGCTATCAACAACAGCACTCAAGGACAGTAACTATAAAATCAGAACCAAAAAATCAGTCTTGGAATAGCACAAAATCTCGCCTGTAAAGAGGCTCTCGGGTGAGCTCTGCAATCAAGGAACCAGACGTGTCCTTCCATCCCTCGGATCAAACCTCCCTAACATTCTCCAGGCACTGTATCGTCCATACGGGTTTATCACGCCCTCACAATAATAGCTGAAGGATAACTCAAGAGCAGCAGAAACGATACCTCAGAGAAAATAGATTTTTTTGCCTATATATGCAG
The DNA here is from genome assembly GCA_009830355.1 of Cherax destructor. Taxonomy (NCBI): domain Eukaryota; kingdom Metazoa; phylum Arthropoda; class Malacostraca; order Decapoda; family Parastacidae; genus Cherax; species Cherax destructor. The sequence goes on along the minus strand of WNWK01003494.1, from coordinate 147,856 downwards.
CAGTATGAGTGTGTGCAGCAGTATGAGTGTGTGCAGCGGTATGAGTGTGTGCAGCAGTATGAGTGTGTGCAGCAGTATGAGTGTGTGCAGCAGTATGAGTGTGTGCAGCAGTATGAGTGTGTGCAGCAGTATGAGTGTGTGCAGCGGTATGAGTGTGTGCAGCGGTATGAGTGTGTGCAGCAGTATGAGTGTGTGCAGCGGTATGAGTGTGTGCAGCGGTATGAGTGTGTGCAGCGGTATGAGTGTGTGCAGCAGTATGAGTGTGTGCAGCAGTATGAGTGTGTGCAGCAGTATTAGTGTGTGCAGCAGTATGAGTGTGTGCAGCAGTATGAGTGTGTGCAGCAGTATGAGTGTGTGCAGCAGTATGAGTGTGTGTAATATCACTGCTGTACAGTAAGGCAGGAGCAGCAGAACAGCCGTACAGACGGAACAGAGGAAACAGTATTCAGGTTCCTCCCGATACCACAGGATCACAAACAGAATCATAAACGGCTAAACCAACGGCACTAGAAACGGCAACAGAAGCTACAGCAGTTGGAGCAGAAGCAGCAGCAGCAGGTTGAGCAGCAGCAGTAGCTTGAGCAGCAGCAGCAGTAGCAGCAGTAGTAGAAGCAGCAGCAGTAGTATAAGCAGCAGCAGCAGTAGCAGCAGCAGCAACAGCAGCAGCAGTCATGCGCTCTAGTTAGCTTCACTACAAAGGTGTTTGTTCATGTGAGTGGACAAACACTGCGAGAGGCGACCAATTTGGTCCTAGACCGGAAGCCCGAATAGTTTTAGCGAGGACATTGGTGCAGCTCTATAACTTTGTGTGTGTGTGTGTGTGTGTGTGTGTGTGTGTGTGTGTGTGTGTGTGTGTGTGTGTGTGTGTGTGTGTGTGTGTGTGTGTGTGTGCTTGCGTGCGTGCATGTATACATGTGAGCGCGAACGTGTGTACTCAACTATGTGTGGTTCTAGGGGTCGTTTCTCAGCTCATGGCCCTGCCTCTTAACTTCCCATTCTCCAAATTCACTCCCTCTTAGCCTTGTGAGCAGTCTCGTCCCTGCATGAAGACTCTACCTCCACTTCCTCACCAAGATCATTCCACTTGCCGACCTCTCAGACTGAAGAAATAATTCCTAACATTCCTGTGGCTCATCCTTATTTTCAGCTTCCAGTTGTGCCCCGGAGTTCCTGTTTCTTGCCTTTAAAACATTCTATCTTTATATACATTATCAATTCCTCTGAGTATCTTGTATGTTGCGTCTTTCTTGGTTCTTCTGACCAATGTCGTTACCTGGAGTATACCTGGATGGGGTTTCGGGAGTCAACGCCCCCGCGGCCCGGCCCGTGCCCAGACCTCGTCTTGGATCAGAGCCTGATCAACCAAGCTGTTACTGCTGACATTAGATTCAATTCCGTTAGCCTCTCCTCGTAGTTCATATCCCTTAGCTTAAGAACAAGCCTTGTTGTATACTTTTGCACTTTTTCAGTTTGGTATCATGCTTTTTCAGGTGTGGGTTGCATACTGGTGCTGCGTACTCCAAGAAGAGCCTAACGTAAAGGACTGTTGAGATTCTTAAAGTTTCCGCTTAGATTTATCAGACGAGCATTGGCTGCTAATGTCTCCCTACTTTATATTGCGTTTCCGGTCTTCTTGCTTCTTACCCAGTCTTCATGACCTTGTATTTACTGTGGTTAAATTCAAGCAACCACTTATCTGACTACTATGGCATTTTATCCAGAATTCTTTGGCTCCTTTGCTTGTCCTCTTCTGTTTATATTCTCCTCGTTAGTTTTACTTTAGTAAACAGGGCTATCTCTAACTCAATCCCATCTGGAATGTCATTCACATAAACAAGAAAGAGCACTGGTCATAATACCGACCCTTGCGGAACCCCGTTAGCTACTAATCTCCATTCTGACTTCTCTTTCCTGACAGTCACTCCACGCTTCCTTCCCTTCAGATAGTCTTTGATCCAATGGAGTACCTTCCCTATTCAAGCCTGAATCTCAAATTTTTGAACCCATGTTGTGGGATACAGAATAAAACGCCTTCTTGTTGTTACTTTGTTATAGAACTCCAGCAAAATCAAACAGGTGGGGATCGATCCCATGGCAGGCGAGTCTTAAAACTCGCAAGGTCTGTGCACTAACCCGTTCTGTGATTTGTTTGTAATCGTGTTATTACGACTTCGTGAGTCTTCTCCAACCAGTTAGTAAAAGAAGATTTTACCTTCACTAAACCCATGCTGGGTTGTGTGTATATTCGCCTATATGTGGTCGCAGGGGTCGAGTCGCAGCTCTGTGTGTGGGGGGGATTGTGTGTGGAGATATAATGCTGTGCACCAACATTGATGACACTTGCTAATGAAAGAATTTTACCCGAATTTGAAAATCAATAAATCTGAAGAGTAGTGATATATATATATATATATATATATATATATATATATATATATATATATATATATATATATATATATATATATATAGTCGTGCTGAATAGGTAAAATTAGTCAATTAGCAAGAACTCATTTAAAATTTAGTCCTTTCTAAAATTTTATCTTATACTTTTAAAGATATATTCTTTTCATTTATGTTAATGTAAAAACTAATAATTTTATACCAAAAGAACCTTAGAAAACTTACCTAACCTTATTATAACAAGCACAACTTAATTTAGCCTAATCCAGCTAAATATATTTTAGATAAGTTTACAATAATTTAATAATAAACAAAATGAAATATATTTTTTTCGTTAGGTTCAAATGATATTTGCGAAATTATTGCATACACAAATTTTCGTTTGCCTTATTCGGCAAGAAGAGTGTTGATATTTATGCCGAAACCGCAAATTTTACTTACTCGACACTATATATATATGTATATATATATATATATATATATATATATATATATATATATATATATATATATATATATATATAATACACCGAAGGGAAGAGGGATGACATTCAAAAAGTGTGGTCCTGTGGTAGGCGGACTCGTGGGCTATTAGGACAGAGTGGACATCGTTAAGGGTAAATGTAGAGAGATCTCAATTACCGCTGCCTTGATTAACTTAGCCGCGATAAGTGTCCTCCGGAAACGAATTACTGATTAAATTTACCGACCAATCCGAGGCGCGCTCTTTGCAAGCCCTAACCCAATACACGGAGAGCAACTGCTTGATGTACCAGTGATAATGTCCCTTTATTGCTGTGCACATTATCTACTGATTTTAAAAAAGCGGAAGATCAGCTAAAATTAAGTGTTTAGAGAGAGAGAGAGAGAGAGAGAGAGAGAGAGAGAGAGAGAGAGAGAGGAGGAGAGAGAGAGAGAGAGAAAGCAAGCATATTGAAAACGCAGATAGCAAAAGCCCTACGATCTATTTCGAAGCCATTTTCTGAGACTGCTAAGAAAACTGACATATTAAGTCCTCGTGTCATTACTGCTGTGTCCCGGGTGAGTCATTGTCAACTAAGCATCCTGGCCGGTGTATGAACTAATGTGACTGTGTGACCAGAGTTGAATTTAAGATCATCGTCGTTTTGACCCTTTAAAGTGAGGTGGATAGACTCTCAGAGTGTGAGGATTTTCCCACATCCTGGCTCAGAAGGGCGTGGATAAGAATCCAGACTCTTGAGTGGAGTCATGGCTGCAGTGTTTGCCGTCTTTCCCGGCGCCCAGGAGACAATTCGGGTTCATCTCACGAAACTTATCTTGATTCGGAGAAGCATTAAGAGTCAATCCTTGTTTCTTTATCGTCCAGTCCCCTCCCCAGCTCCCCGCTCCGGGATTATCCATAAAGTAGGAATAGAGCTTCGTACCGCGTCTCCAGAGAGCTCCCTGTGCACAGGGTGGTGGTGCAGGGAAGGAGGCAGGAAATGAGGTACGCATGAAAGGTTGGAGGGAGGGATGGAGGATTGGTGGGAATGAGAGAGAGAGAGGAATAGGAGCTAAGTTGGCATCAAATGAATGGGGGAGGGAGGGAGGGTAGAGGAAAAGATGAGAGGAAGAAGCGAACAAGACAATGGCTCTTCTACTACACTGCGACAGTGTGAAGCGAAATCTTACAAAATTTCGACGACACAAAGAGATCTGTTTGTGACTAGATGAAACCCACTGTGTGGGCGGGACGTTGTCAATATAGGATCGCAATATACCGCGTCTGTTACCTTTTATTTCCCCAGCAAGACAGTGTGTTCACTACTGGTGTGGGCGCAGCTCAGTAAAACAGAGAGCATCAAGCGTGCCTAACTTGCCTCGCACGTGCTCAAAAATACCATTTCTTTCATTTTCATTGTTGTACAAAAATCTGACGCGTCTATTGCAAGCCGTCACAAACAGCAGAATTCTCAAATTTTCATTAAAAATGTCCGCAGCCTCATGAATTAGAGTTTAAATGAAGTAATATTAAAAAAAATTAAATTAGCCGGTTTTTTTTATTTGGAATCCACATTGGACTTTCAACTGGATAAACTTTCCGCCTGTGTATAAAGGCAGTACCAGCAACACTCGTGTATAAAGGCAGTACCAGCAACACTCGTGTATGAAGGCAGTACCAGCAACACTCGTGTATGAAGGCAGTACCAGCAACACTCGTGTATGGAGGCAGTACCAGCAACACTCGTGTATGAAGGCAGTACCAGCAACACTCGTGTATGGAGGCAGTACCAGCAACACTCGTGTATGAAGGCAGAACCTGCAACACTCGTGTATGAAGGCAGTACCAGCAACACTCGTGTATGAAGGCAGTACCAGCAACACTCGTGTATGGAGGCAGTACCAGCAACACTCGTGTATGAAGGCAGTACCAGCAACACTCGTGTATGAAAGCAGTACCAGCAACTCGTGTATGGAGGCAGTACCAGCAACACTCGTGTATGGAGGCAGTACCAGCAACACTCGTGTATGAAGGCAGTACCAGCAACACTCGTGTATGAAGGCAGTACCTGCAACACTCGTGTATGAAGGCAGTACCAGCAACACTCGTGTATGAAGGCAGTACCTGCAACACTTGTGTATGAAGGCAGTACCAGCAACACTCGTGTATGAAGGCAGTACCTGCAACACTTGTGTATGAAGGCAGTACCAGCAACACTCGTGTATGAAGGCAGTACCAGCAACACTCGTGTATGAAGGCAGTACCAGCAACACTCGTGTATGAAGGCAGTACCTGCAACACTTGTGTATGAAGGCAGTACCAGCAACACTCGTGTATGAAGGCAGTACCAGCAACACTCGTGTATGAAGGCAGTACCAGCAACACTCGTGTATGAAGGCAGTACCAGCAACACTCGTGTATGAAGGCAGTACCTGCAACACTCGTGTATGGAGGCAGTACCAGCAACACTCGTGTATGAAGGCAGTACCTGCAACACTCGTGTATGAAGGCAGTACCTGCAACACTTGTGTATGAAGGCAGTACCTGCAACACTTGTGTATGAAGGCAGTACCAGCAACACTCGTGTATGAAGGCAGTACCAGCAACACTCGTGTATGAAGGCAGTACCAGCAACACTCGTGTATGGAGGCAGTACCAGCAACACTCGTGTATGAAGGCAGTACCAGCAACACTCGTGTATAGAGGCAGTACCAGCAACACTCGTGTATGGAGGCAGTACCAGCAACACTCGTGTATGGAGGCAGTACCAGCAACACTCGTGTATGGAGGCAGTACCAGCAACACTCGTGTATGGAGGCAGTACCAGCAACTCTCGTGTATGGAGGCAGTACCAGCAACACTCGTGTATGGAGGCAGTACCAGCAACATTGTCCTATGGAGGCAGTAGTGGCAACACCGGTGTATATAGACAGTAGTGGCAACACCGATGTATGGAGGCAGTAGTGGCAGAACCGGTGTATGGAGGCAGTAGTGGCAGAACCGGTGTATGGAGGCAGTAGTGTCAACACCGGTGTATGGAGGCAGTAGTGTCAACACCGGTGTATGGAGGCAGTAGTGGCAACACATGATAATTTAGGTAGTACCAACAACGTGTAAATACTCATTGCAAACATCACAGGGAGACAGTCATTACCTACAGTAATATAGTCCAAGTCTAAAACTGACCCGACGCAATGATTGTATCGATTAGCGGTAGTGCCGGTCCCATCAGTGGTGCCGTTCTCACCACTAGCACCAGTAGTGCCGTTCCCACTAGTGGTGTCGCTCTCAGAAGTGGAGTCTTTGTCACTAGAAACACCAGCGGACTAGAACTTGGCACTCATACTCACTGAACCACTGCAGCTTCTCTAAATCCTTCTGAAGTTCACTGCTATCCGTCTCTGAATTTATTTATTGGCCTATTTTTGTGTTGATGAATTCGCTCATGCCAGTTGTTATAACCTCGTCAAGGTCATTAACGTCATTTTTTTAATAATTTATGTTGAACTTTATCTAAAGCCTTACTAAATACAAGTAGACAGCATCATACTTATCATGGTTAACTGCCTCAAATACCTTACTAAAGCAAGTTAGTAAATTTGCTAGGCTTAAGCTTCCCCTCTGATCCCTGCTGAGACTCTAGTCAGATTAGGCTCATCATGGTGGCTTCTAATTATATCTGCTAGTAGAGATTATAATAATTTTCCCACTATTCATGTCAGTTTGATTTTTTGCAGTAATTTATCTACTGTTTTGTAGATGGAATTACATTAGCCATCTTAAGCATATCACGTACAATACACGTTTGTAGAGATTATATTGAAAAGACTTATTTTTAGCGGTTCCTTGAAAACAGTTCTTTAGGTCCTGGGGACTCGTTTTGTTTTAATCAGTCTGCCTGTTTAATAACCACGTCTCTAGTGGCTGTATTATATTTGTTTTCCTCTGGTCCACTATAATAATTAATTACTGGGATTTCATCTGTCTCGTGTAAGAACCGACAGTAATTTTTATTTAATGGATCACATTTCGTTCTCATTGTCTGTAAGCTGTCCAGGGTTAGCTTTAAGTGGACCCAATTTTTTTTTAATCTTTGTTCCATTAGAAGAATCCTCTCGTATTTTCTCGATTTATTCTCCTATATACGGGTTATTTATATATTTTCATAGTCTCAATTAGCTTTTCTTCACACTTTTTATTTTACCTCTGAATATACTGGTTGATAAGATGACTCAATCTTGATGTGCCTCTAAATTTCTCTCATCCCGCAAATGATGTTTGCCTAATGTTTATCCATTTCGGATTATTTTAGCTTGATGTTACTGTAGGGAATATATGCGCTTTAACAGTTTGTATAGTATTTACAAAACTGTCATATTGGCAGTTCTATTCGTTACCCAAGTCAACACATGACAGATGTTCTCTGAATCTTTTGCAATCTGCAGAATGAAAATCTGGGACCTTCACAGCATTATCCATATCATACATTCATGCAATGTTGGATGTAACAGATTTGTAGCCACCTGTAGTTACCATGTTCCGCCTTACAAGGATTTCCTTGTGTGGTGGAACTATATCAAGCAGGTTATTGTCTCTCAATGGTTCTGTCACACACTGGTTTAAAAACAATCCTGGAATACCACCAGGAAGTTGTTTGGCTGGATTCGTAGTCAAGGAATTTCCACCAGTTTGGTTAAAATTAAAATACTCTAAAATTGCTAACTTTTCATATCTTGAAAGGTGGCAGTTTCATCCCCCCAAAAATCTCCATTGTTGGATTTCTAGGTTTGAGAAGCGATGTTACATTCCTACCATCAGATTCTCAAGTCCTTTAGAAAATTGTATCTGCACATATTCGGTTTCAGTTCCTATATACTTTATACAATTCTTTATGATTCAACTGACCAAGCTTTCTCTGACGCACAGAACCACTCACCTCCTTTGTTGTTTTGACCCATAGTAGCTTCACTGTTAATAAAGTAATAATGATCTAGCGAGTTCGTGTGTAATATTTTGCATTGGTGTTCATATGTTCACCCAATTCTCTCCTAAGATATTCGATATCTGGCATAATTAAGAGTTTTTCGCCAAGTGGTGGCCAGACAATTCCCTTCCCTACCATTTCCCAAAGAAGCTATATTCTTCAACCATCTATCAGTACTGTTTAAGAACATGGCTGTACATCATCCTTGCTGGACAGCTTCGTGTTAATCATCTGAACATCATAAATGATGTGTGACAGTGGTCCATCAATGTTGTAATATAAAATTATTCTCTTAGTGAATGTAAATTTAAAGGAATATGACTTTTTCCAGAGTTGCAGTTATAGTCTAGCCCGAAGGTACACAGTCACCCTCAGGATTGATATACAACAGTTTGCTAACACCCAGGTACCTAGTTACTTAAAACTTAGCGGGGGTAGCAGGTGTAAGGTAACCAAATGACTCAGGTTAAACCTGAGTCATTTGGTTATTAGTCAGAGGTACTTGCGTAGAGCTGGGAGCTGTCTTGTTACTATCACACACGAGTCAAGAAGTCACAGAACGGGTTCAACAACTTTGGTCACAGGGCATTTGCGTATTCCATTTGTCCCTAGAATCAGGTCCATGTTACTGTACACGATCTTCGGAAATTTGAATCCGGTAGGATAAGGCGTTCTCAAGATATGAGCGAAAGAAAATCAAGAAGTTAGAATAGGAAAAAAAAGGCAAAAACTCAAACAGCCATTTACAGGTTCCCCTCAGGGATACCTAATAAATTTTTTCCTTTATCAACAAAATTCTGAATAAGAGAGAACTGCAGTCAGGTCCCGATATTTCTCAAGAATATATGACCATCTTCACTCTGAACCAGCCTTGAGTGAAGTCTAATGCACTCGAGCAGAAATTCTTTGATTCGTTAAGGCAGACAGCTTTAAGGTGGTATAAATAGCCGTTCCAGCAGGAGCGGTCTGAAGGCGGTTCCAGTAGGAGTGGTCGGGATGCCATTCCAGGAGTGGTATGGAAGCCGATCTAGCAGCAATGGTCTAGAGGGCATTCCAGCAGGAATGGTTTAAAGACCATTCTAGCATGAATGGTCTTTAGGTCATTCCAGTAGAAATGGTCTAGATGTTCCAACAGGAATGGTTTTGACTCCGTTCCAGCAAGAGTGAACTGGAGGTCGTGCCAGAAGGAATGGTCTTGCAATGGTCTTCATCCTTCTTGATGCTGTTAACGGTCGAAGAAAGTTTTTGGTCTCCAGACCACAATCTTTGTGGCTCTGGTGACGCTGCATAATGTTTAAATTGAAAATCGTTAAATCTGCTCCCCTCTTCCCCCCCTCCCATCATTACGGCTTGTGTTGCAGTCTTTGCGGAAGGAAGAAAGGGAAAGCTCTTTACTCATCATGCAAGGTTTTCTGTGTGGGACCTCGCTCTTGGATTGTGGCCTCGAGGCGCCAGAGGTCAGAGAGGTTGGCCTCTTTCCCTTCCCTCCTTGAATGGTGCCAGAAAGTAGAGGTTGGCTTCTTTCCCTGCTCTCCTTGGATGGTGCGTGAGTAACATCTTTGTCGGCAGTGCGTAAGGGATCCCTTAAAGTTTCAAGCCACAGGGGATGATATGGGCAAATTTCTTGAAGCACGATTTGAGTCATGCTTCAAGGACTCAAGGTCTTTGCTGGAGAGTCTGAGAGCGAGGCTGGTACTGGCTTTGCTGGAGAGTCTGAGAGCGAGGCTGGTACTGGCTTTGCTGGAGAGTCTGAGAGCGAGGCTGGTACTGGCTTTGCTGGAGAGTCTGAGAGCGAGGCTGGTACTGGCTTTGCTGGAGAGTCTGAGAGCGAGGCTGGTACTGGCTTTGCTGGAGAGTCTGAGAGCGAGGCTGGTACTGGCTTTGCTGGAGAGTCTGAGAGCGAGGCTGGTACTGGCTTTGCTGGAGAGTCTGAGAGCGAGGCTGGTACTGGCTTTGCTGGAGAGTCTGAGAGCGAGGCTGGTACTGGCTTTGCTGGAGAGTCTGAGAGCGAGGCTGGTACTGGCTTTGCTGGAGAGTCTGAGAGCGAGGCTGGTACTGGCTTTGCTGGAGAGTCTGAGAGCGAGGCTGGTACTGGCTTTGCTGGAGAGTCTGAGAGCGAGGCTGGTACTGGCTTTGCTGGAGAGTCTGAGAGCGAGGCTGGTACTGGCTTTGCTGGAGAGTCTGAGAGCGAGGCTGGTACTGGCTTTGCTGGAGAGTCTGAGAGCGAGGCTGGTACTGGCTTTGCTGGAGAGTCTGAGAGCGAGGCTGGTACTGGCTTTGCTGGAGAGTCTGAGAGCGAGGCTGGTACTGGCTTTGCTGGAGAGTCTGAGAGCGAGGCTGGTACTGGCTTTGCTGGAGAGTCTGAGAGCGAGGCTGGTACTGGCTTTGCTGGAGAGTCTGAGAGCGAGGCTGGTACTGGCTTTGCTGAAGAGTCTGAGAGCGAGGCTGGTACTGGCTTTGCTGGAGAGTCTGAGAGCGAGGCTGGTACTGGCTTTGCTGGAGAGTCTGAGAGCGAGGCTGGTACTGGCTTTGCTGGAGAGTCTGAGAGCGAGGCTGGTACTGGCTTTGCTGGAGAGTCTGAGAGCGAGGCTGGTACTGGCTTTGCTGGAGAGTCTGAGAGCGAGGCTGGTACTGGCTTTGCTGGAGAGTCTGAGAGCGAGGCTGGTACTGGCTTTGCTGGGCTTGCCGGTGAGGACTTGTTGTGCACAGTTGCCAGGAGAGTCTTCAGTGTTGAGTGCGGAGCTCCATGCAGTCCTCGTTCCTCTTATCCTGATAGTTGGCTCAGTTCTCTGCTCACTCTGTACTGTGTGTCCTGGCACAGTATGCTTCAGTCACTGCTGGCTCTTCCTCGTCAGTCACTGCTGGGTCTTCTTCGTCAGTCACTGCTGAGTCTTCCTCGTCAGTCACTGCTGGGTCTTCCTCGTCAGTCACTGCTGGGTCTTCCTCGTCAGTCACTGCTGGGTCTCTTTCATGTCACTGCTGGATCTTCATCAGTCACTGCTGGGACTTCCTCGTCAGTCACTGCTGGGTCTTCCTCGTCAGTCACTGCTGATGGTATCATGGTCTTCGTTTCGTCGCCAGTGATCTATGATTAACAAGTCGGCAACAACTATCAAAATTTATTATATACCAAAAAACTCCTTTACTGAATTTCTTTCGTAAATCATTTTTCTTTATTACGAAAGTTGTTGCAGTCTTCTAAATCGCACCAGATTTATTCAGACGCGCGCCTCCCTCAAAATTTTCTGAAAGTTTTGATCATAATGTTATGGTGGGGGTATTATCGACCGTAGATTAGTGTGATTTTCTGAAAGTTCTATGTAGGGAAGAGCTCTAGTTCTCTCACTCCTACACATACACATACTTTCTCTCTCTCTCTCTCCCTCTGTTTTTTTTTGCAAGCTTGATAGCTATTTCATACTTCAGTTCATTTTGTTGTTCATTGTGATATCTTGTTTCCAGAACTCAGACTGTCACTCGGTTAGTTTTGTCGAAGGAGCTTTAAGAGATTCCTTCCATTCAATTGGAGAAGGAACCGTAGGAGATTCCTTCCATCCATTGTATTGGTGAAGGAACTGAAGGAGATTCCTTGGGATGACTTATGGAGTTAGGGAGACCGTTGAGGAACAGTTTCTGAACGTCTGTAGTTGCTGGAACACTAACCCATCTCGCCGAACTCAAGGCAAACCTGATCTAATACTAACAGACCAGTGAGCTACCCTCTCTGTGTTGTTTACAGTAGTCTCATTCCGTTCTCACGAGTCAATATTATCCACACTTGTGTATGTGTGTGTGTGTGTGTGTGTGTGTGTGTGTTTGTGTGTGTAGGACTAACGAGAAGGTTGGCTACCCTTCTGCACAGCTTCTGGTGTTCTGCTGTAATTACAGACTTGATCAGCGCGCCCTAGGCTTGAGCTCTTCAGGGTCTGACTTGTGTTGTCATCACCAGGGTGTCTATTAAGACCTCGCTCACCTTAGAGGAATATTTAGTATCGTAGAAGGAGACGCGTGTGCAACATTTGGGTATCTTTACTGAGGAAACGTTTCGCCAGCCAGTAGCTTCTTCAGTCCAATACAGAGAATAACAGGGGGAGATGAGTTTGCGGAAATCAGTCCCTGATTGATTTCCTCAAATCTCCTGATCTATACTATTCTTCTTTGTATTGGACTGATGAAGCCACTGTGTGGTGAAACGTTTCCTCAATATAGTGGTGCCCATGTGTTTAATTCATTAGCTTAATGTTGTTATAGTTTCTTTAACGTTTTAGTTTCAGAGCTGTGTGTATTTCAGCTTCCTTACCCCAGCAGAAGCGGGAGCCTTTCCCCAGCATTCCTGCCGGGAAAGACGGGAACCTCTCCTTAATGACCAACGTGGCTGTTGCTGTCAGCCCTCCGTTAACAGCTACACATTACTTCCATTTCTGAGCTATACATTTGCTTCCTTATTGCCCCTCGTAGCTGTCAGTGGGAAGGCAGGACTGTCAGTGGGCAATGAGGGGATGGGAGAAGCTATCTTCCTACCCTTCAAGATTCTCTTTCTTCTCTAGGCATGATATCCCTCTCGCCTAGGATTATCTCCCTCCACCCAGGATATCCTCCCCAGGTCTTTCTCAGTGGACAGGGTTAAGGGACCAGGAAACTGAAATGTCTGCCAGATAATGTTTCCTGTGCTGCTACTGTTACTGATGTTGCTGCTACTGTTCTTGTTGCTGCTGTTGCTGCTGCTGTTGATTGTGCTGCTGCTGTTGATGCTACTGCTGTTGATGCTACTGCTGCTGTTGATGCTGCTGTTGCTATTGATGCTGTTGCTATTCCTGTTGATTCTGATGTTGCTGTTTCTATTGCTGCTGATGTTACTTTTGCCGTTGATGTTGCTTTTCCTGGAGTTGCTGTTGCATGTGCCGTTGCTGTTCTATTGATGTTGCTACTGTTAATATTGTTATGCAGCTTTTTGCTGCTGTTGCTACTGTTGGCATTCCAATTTTTGCTGCTGCTGCTGCAGCTGCTGTTTTTTATTGTGCTGATAGTAATGCTGATGCTGTTATTCCTTTTGTTGATATTGTTGCTTCAATATTGCTGATTTTGCTGTTACTGATTATGCTGCTGGGAGTAGCTGGTCTTGAATCTGCTGCTGTTAATGCTGTTGATGGTGGATGCTGTTGCTGCTCTACTTTTACTATCGATTTCACTTACCCATTTCACCTGCCAACCATACCTGACGACCATACCTATCAGCCACACCTCTTGAATCACACCTGACGTAAACATACTATTGTTGGTTAGCTTCGGCACGTGAGCTCTTGGGGTAATGAAACCCAGAGGAGAAGCTGGAACAGTTTTACGAGCTCTCACGTGTGTGAGGTGTGGGCCAGGTTTCTGAGGTATGGGCCATATGTGAGAGGTGTGGGGCAGGTGTGGTCCAGGTAGGCAAAGTTGCACGCTAAGTTTATCCATTGGGACGTCCTCATGCGTCCTTCTACAGTGAATGATGCAACAAGTTGCAACTAACGCGACAGCTCCGGCCTTGAGCATGCAACGCACGCAACAGGCGCATTCTTGATCTTCCACACGAACCACCAACGCTACCTAAACGAGGTTCACTCCAAGAAAACTGTTCACTTAATGTGCCTTCAGTGTGCGGTGTCAAAAGACTGGTGATTATGCAAAGTTCAGTTGGTGGAAACAAGTGATTGCCCAGCAAAGTTCAGAAAACAACACTTAGTTATTACCGAAAGTTGATAGTGAGAATAAATTAAACAGTGGAGAGAGAGAGAGAGAGAGAGAGAGAGAGAGAGAGAGAGGAGGGAGGAGGAGAGGGAGGGAGAGGGAGGAGAGAGGGAGGGAGGGAGAGAGAGAGGGAGGGAGAGAGAGGAGAGGGAGGAGAGAGAGGGAGGGAGAGAGAGAGGAGAGAGAGGGAGAGAGAGAGAGAGAGGAGGAGAGGAGAGGGAGGGAGAGGGAGGGAGAGAGGAGGGGAGAGGAGAGAGAGGAAGAGAGAGAGAGGAAGAGAGAGGAGAGGAGAGAAGAGAGAGAGGAAGGGAGAGAGAGAGGAAGAGAGAGAGAGGAAGAGAGAGAGGGAGAGAGAGAGAGAGAGAGAGAGAGAGAGAGAGAGAGAGAGAGAGAGAGGGAGAGAGGGGGGGAGAGGGAGGGAGGAAGGAAGGAAAGAAGGAAGGAATCTATGTCCAGAGATGTGTAGCTGGTGCCTGAAACAGTTAATCCACTGTATAAGGAATCTTCCTCGCGAGGATAGACTGAGAGCAGCAAAGCTACGCTCTCTTGAAAGGCATAGAATGAGGGAAGACATGAATCGGGGTCCTTAGTCATGAACACTCAGTTACTGAGGCAAACACTGCCGGAATTAGTGTGTTTTGTAAGGGACTCTTGCCTCAGTAACTTCATGCGTTCCATACGACTTTATGCCCTTGGCATGCATGACCGGTGGGCCCTACTGAAGAGCAACAACTTACACATGGTTCGACAAGATGTCGATGTTCCGCCCTCCTCCTGTCTACAATATTTGTTACTATGAGGACAATTGTATAGTGAGGGTTCTCGAAAAACGCCCAGAATATTTGAGACAGTTTTCCAGACGGTTTCGGAAAGGTCCCGCGACATTCATAAGTTTTTTTTTTCATAACGGTCTCTGAAAGGTCTCACGGTTATCGAGACCGTTTTTTCAAACGCTCTCGAAAAGATTCTACGAGATTTGAGACTTTTTTAGACAAATCTCGAAGGTCCCATGAATTTCAACAAACGGTCTCTTAAAGATTCCACGACATTGATGCCATTTTAGCAAATGGTTTTCAATAGGTCATACATATTTTATGAGACCATTTTTTCGAAATGATCTCGAAAAATGTCCCATTTAAAGCTTGGGTTAAACATGTTAGTCACATTATGGTCACACATCACGCACAACATATGACAGAAAAATTTATTGAATATTCACAGGTGACACTTTCATCTTCATATGGTTTGGTGAAACGGAAACTTGTTAAATGTTTTGCACTCTGGCAGGATTGTTGATCGTTTCTTTGTCTCAATAAACACTTCAAAAGACAGGTTAATTTTACGGCCTTCAACTTGTATTATACACAGGCCATTTTTTCCCGCTGTGCTTCGCAACAGATCTGAATCCTGTACCATTTGTTTTCCAGTCTATGAGGCGTAGTCTGAGACCGAGCCTTGGGAAGGTAACTTCCAGAACCCCTGGCAGTGTTCACAGCGTCTTGTGTTTTGTTCTCACCTGTGACGTTGGTAGAGGACCTTCCTAGTCTAGTTACCAGATGGAAAACCCTTCACCCGCCACCACCACTACTACTACTACTACCACCACCACCACCACCACCACCACCACTACTACCACAACTACTACTACCACCACCACCACCACCACTACTACTACCACCACTACTACCACCATCACTATCACCCACAATCACCCATCAGCACCACAACAATCACCACTACCCACCACCCATCACTTACACCACCACAACCACACCTGTGGAGACATTTTTCTTTAACCCCGGTAGGGCGTTCACCCTCTCTCTCAGGGGGCGGTGATCCCTCTCGAGGGAGCTAAGACCCCTCTCTCTACTTTTCCACGCTGGAGAGTAGGAGTGAGCATGAGAGGGGGTCATGCCCTATGTTTTTTTCACTAGTAGAGATGAAGTAAGCTCACACGTGTTACCACCAAGCATCCTGCACTCGCCAGTTTAAGCTGCAACACTCCAGAAATGCCCATTTACCTTAACACGTGTTTCTGACCGTGCAGATTCAGACACCTTCTAATGGGATTAAAGATACGGAGTAGATAAGATCGACACCCAATATCCACACGTGTCCAGCAGAATTTTACATTCTTACATGAGTCCCTGCAAGATTTTATGAACATGTGTTTGAAGAAATTGTTATTTCTCAAGAGCAGGAAAAATTCAAAATAATTTGCTCCTATACTGATAGCATTTTTCTTCTTAGCCAGCATCTTAGATTCAAGAAATCCGCTCCTTTCGATTCAACTGAGTCACCAGATCTGGCATCTATGCCTGTAAACATCGTGTCAGCTGATAATCGCCCATAAAAGGAGGGCTGAGGCTGCAACAGGCGGATTGCATTTTGATTCGACTGTGAACATGTGACGGGGTGCTACCTGGCAGTGCCACACCCACACTGTGTTCAACGCAGAAACATTCATGGCCGTATTTTTATGCATACTAAACCCATGTTGGGCACTGACAGTCTCCAGGAAGACTGAAGACACTCTTCCTGCCGTGAATAATTACGGACTATTAGTGAGTGATAGTCGTCAGGCGACGTGTGCCAAGTAGACGACTGAAGTGAAGGCTCCTCGACGTCACTACGCATATCAAGCCATCGATAGCGGTCTCTTTGACATTGTAACGTCACCGACTCCCATTACAATGAGCCAGGTAAGTCACTATTCTACCAAATATCCGCCTAATACCACTGCAGTGTCTAGGGTCGATGTTAGGTGAATAGGGTTAACCATTCGAGGCCGTGAAGGGGCGGGCCAAGCCCAAAAACACCTGACATATTGAAATCACATGTCTTCAGGGCGAGTACTAACCCTAGTTATAATCACCTTCCACAGATTGGTATACAGACAGCGACGTTGAAGGAACCCCTGGGAGAGCTGGAAGGTGTTTTGAGCTGTCATCACTAAAGATGAGTACACCAGACCAACAGTGGTCTTTATTTTCTATTTAATTTGATTATAGTCATCTCACCCAAAATCACGCACACCGGATAAAGCCACAGAATGGTATGATCGAATCTTAGAGGGTGGTCTTGCATGTAAAACCACAGATTGGTCCTTCGAAATTAACACAAGACCCTAAGGTCTTACAGCAACCACCACCACATCGCCCCCCACCCCAAAACCACTCTACCATCACCACCATCACCACCACCCCCACCACCACTATCTCATCGTCTTATACAAGAGAGAGAAGACTGAAGGCCTGGACATGCAGGGAGACCTTGCTGAGTGAATGATGCGAGGGTGATTCTTACAACAGCTTCCTCGTTATTGTTGCTACCCTATCACTGATTGTTGCTACTCCACCACTGATTATTGCTACTCCACCACTGATTGTTGCTACCCCACTACTGATTTTTGCTATTCCACTAATTGTTGCTACGCCATTACTGATTGTTGATACCCCACCACTGATTGTTGCTACCCCACCACTAATGCTACGCCACTACTGATTGTTGGTACCCCACCACATATTGTAGCTACGCCCCTACTGATTGTTGCTATCACTCACCATGATCTTTCTCTAAAGGAAGGTTTTAAAATATTTAGTCCTCTTTTTCTGCATCTTCTATTAAAAAAAAAACACAACATTTCAGGTTTCTGGACCTTCATAATTCCTTCAGCTTGAGACCGTCTTGCTGCAACTTACTGGCTTGACAGGCAATAAGGTGGATGCCTTGTCCTGTTACATAACTTGTGCTCTATTTTTTTGGATCTCGTAGAAGCTGGACTGCGTTAGTAACACTTTACCTGTCTCTCACAGAGGCTGGCTTTGGATAACAAAACTGTATCTGGCTCTCACAGAGGCTAACTTGGGGTAGCAACACTATACCTGCCTCTCACAGAGGCTGGCCTGGGCTAGCATCACTAAGCCTGGTTTTCACAGAGGCTGGCTTGGGGAAATAAAATTATACATGGCTCTCATAGAGGCTGGCTTGAGATAACAAAACTGTATCTGACTTTCACAGAGGCTGGCTTGGGCTAGCGTCACTATACCTGGCTCTCACAGAGGCTGGCTTAGGCCGGCAACACAGCGCTGCGGAATTAACCGGGAATATGTAAATAAAGCAGAGGTAAAAATGCAAACGTTGCATCATTATGGTTGCCATAACACAGCTGCGAGCGCCATCACAGAATATTGGGTGAACAGCGGGCAGTGGGCGCTCTGCTAATGTTTTTTTTGTGAGTCTGCTGGCACGGGCCGCCATGGTCCAGTACCATGGTGCAGTCGTCTCCATCCTTGCCCCAGTACCATGGTTCAGTCATCCCCTGCCCTGCCCCAGCACCATGGTGCAGTCGTCCCTGCCCTGCCCCAGCACCATGGTGCAGTCGTCCCCTGCCCTGCCTCAGCACCATGGTTCAGTCGTCCCCTGCCCTGCCACAGTACCATGGTGCAGTCGTCCCCTGCCCTACCCCAGCACCATGGTGCAGTCGTCCCCTGCCCTGCCCCAGCACAATAGTGCAGTCGTCCCCTGCCCTGCCCCAGCACCATGGTGCAGTTGTCCCCTGCCCTGCCACAGTACCATGGTGCAGTCGTCCCCTGCCCTGCCCCAGCACCATGGTGCAGTCGTCCCCTGCCCTGCCCCAGTACCATGATGCAGTCGTCCCCTGCCCCAACACCATGGTGCAGTCGTCCTCTGCCCTGCCCTAGTACCATGGTGCAGTCGTCCCCTGCCCTGCCTCAGCACCATGGTGCAGTCGTTCCCTGCCCTGCCCCAGTACCATGGTGCAGTCGTCCCCTCACCTGCCCTGCCTCAGTACCATGGTGCAGTCGTCCCCTGCCCTGCCCCAGTACCATGGTGCAGTCGTCCCCTCACCTGCCCTGCCTCAGTACCATGGTGCAGTTGTTCCCTGCCCTGCCCCAGTACTACGGTGCAGTCGTCTTCAACCCTGCCCCAGTACCATGGTGCAGTCGTCCCCTGCCCTGAACCAGTACCATGGTGCAGTCGCCCCCTGCTCTGCCCCAGTACCATGTTGCAGCTGTCCCCTGCCCTGCTCCTTAGTTACTCCGCCCCAATCACAAATAACCCGCACGTGTGAGAGAAACTTGTGACGACGTTTCGCTCCGACTTGGACTATTTACAAGTCACAATGTGTATTGTTCCAGTCACGGTATTGTGCCTTTTTTGTTCTTGGTCCCCCCCCCCCCAGTCAGCTTGGTCCCCCAACAGCTTGGTCCCCCCCACAGTCAGCTTGGTCCCCCCCACAGTCAGCTTGGTCCCCCCCCACAGTCAACTTGGTCCCCCCCACAGTCAGCTTGGTCCCCCCCCACAGTCAGCTTGGTCCCCCCCACAGTCTGCGTCCTTCTTCAGCCCCATGAAGGCATGAAGGCATGAAGCCTTCTACTCCATCCTATCCCGTCAAGATTGCTAAGTCAACCTGAATTGCTTCATATATCAACGCGATAATAAGATAGTGACCAGTGAGGTGAGGGAAGACAGGAGGGAAATGTTGCCTAATAAGTTAGGCCTAGAATATTAAGGACCTACAAACTATCTGCAGTGGTTCTGTAGACTGGAAACAAATTGTCGAGTTCAGAATCATAACCCCTGCTATTAACGTGGGGTTCCACAATGAGAGTATTCTAGGGCCCCTACTGTTTCTGTGTTACGTGAATGATATACCCATTAGTGTTAAGTGTAAATTTCTTATCAATGTATATGACAATGTTCTCCTTGTCACAGGTGACCACAGGATATACCTAACGTACTGTCATTGGAACTAAAGTCCTGCAGCAAATGGTTAATAGATTCACAAACTCAGTGGCATAAAAAAAGTAAACTGAAAAGGGTTCTTTGTGACGAGGATTCCATTACTACAGTACCCCCTTGATCCATGTATGTCAGAAGTAGAATTGATAGCAAAATAGTAAAAAACAGAAGAAGCAAATGCCAGATTAAAGTTCTTTAGACAGGCGCTGTGTCTACTTCCTGAGGCTCTCAGACCCGTGTCTAGCTTTCGTAGTGTCATGTAGAATATTCTTGTTCTTCATGGCACTCTGCTCAAAGAAAAATGAAAGACTACAAAGTACCCAGAAAAGACGGAGAGATTCACCCTGGAGGTGAGTGCAAGAGAGCATAAAGGCCAAGATGAATTAAAACTGATGGAAATTCTTAGTGTTGCATATAAGGTCAAGCAGCTGAAACTGAATCATGTTTATAAAATTGTTCCTAGATTACCTTGCAGCAAATTTTGTCAAGGTTAGGAATCAAAGTATGGTAAAAGGGAGGTAAGCACAGCTTTGTAGTACCAGCAGTGTAGTAGGTGACCAAACTTTTGACACCTACTACACAGTAATAAAGGAGTGGTCAAGACCAAGGCAGGTCAAGGCTGGCCTTAGTATGAACGAGTTTAAGAAGAGAACTAAAAATTATGTAATGAATGAAGCTACAAAAAAATGAGTGATGATTTTCTGTATAATTTACATTCGTGTAACTGTTAAATTTGACAGAATGTTTTCTTTTCAATTCTCGTGTATTGTTACAAAATGACACGATATCTATTAGTAATAGACATCTCCAGTGAACACTAGAAAGGATAGCCCTTCTAGCATCCAGCCGGTTACTGGGCTTTGGTAACAAAGTCAGTATCCTGGTCCAGTTATCCGATATATTCAATAGTCTCCATGAAGATTACAACTGGTAGGGTACTAACCAAAGCATAAAATTTAATATGTTTATTAAAAAAGTTAGTGTCTAGGGTTTCAAAGTAAATAAATGTACATATGATCAGGATGTTCATTAAGTAATGCATTAGGAGGTTAATTAGGAGGTTAGCTCCTACACTGCTCTCATATACCATAAGGCTGTGCTGAGGGCACATATATACAAATGACTCTGAAGTACCATCAGGTACAATGTCAGTAAGTACAATAATACAGATATATGCAAATAAGAATATATGTGTGTATGAGTGAGCTCCAGGTAACTCTTAAGACTCGACTCAACCAGTGTCCGACTGAACTTCTCATAAGCTAGCTTTTCTAACAAACTGACAATCATAACAGCTTGATTGACCAGTAAAATGACCAATTCGCAGAACAGCAATATAACAAGCAACAGCAACAAAGCGTCAGGAACCAGGAGATAGAAAAACGACCCTAACTGGGGACCATCAATAGATCCTCCAAAACAGTCACAAAACTCCCTTTCTACTGAAGCTAGGTTCAGCATAAACACTCCCAAACTGTGACGGTGCACAGATGCCTTATCGAATTAGGTCAGGAGCTGTAGCTAGAGACCTGAGTTATCTCAGAGTGTCAATGTGACACACAACCCAGAAAAACGTCGAAAATCACTGTCTAGTCTATCCTCTGTGAACAGAGTTACACAGAGTCCTGAGAAGTATGTTTTGTCTCACCACCGAATACATACTCTACCCAAACAGAGTCTAAATGGCGAGAAAACAGAGACAGAAGAGAGGTGTTGACTCAACGATGTCGAGCTGCGTAGTGCTCTCAAGCAAGGAGAAGCAGTCACCCGCCTCAGGTGTGGTCAGCGACTGACTCCCTCCCAGCAACTAGACGCCAGCAACATAACAAGCGTAGTGTCCTAATCGGTAGTTTGCCAACTCCAAGGCAGCTACTACAAACATGAGCACAATTTATAATGTTACATCCTACCTAATGAACATAGCTAAGTCAAATAATGTCATATATAAGTCCAATAATAATATAAAGCACGATATTAACGATTTAGCTATTATCGAGAATATCAGCAATATAAAATTATAGAAAATGAAAATATACATAAAATATATACATTGGGGCCCATTCTGGGGTCGCAATATGTATTTTTTTCATTATCGTGGATTTGATTTACTTAGTTTATTGTTTTCGTAATAATAATTATGCCTGAATTTTACTATATTTAACAGATATTACAAAGACTCCAATGGAAATAAGTCACATTGTTTGGGTTATCCTCCTCTTCAAGGGGGGCTCCTTGGCGTGGTGAAGAGGCTCTTGGTCTGAGGAATTAGACCTTTTGGTCTTCTTCCTCAGACCGAACCTAATTACCCCCCAATCCCCCTCCCCTATCCCATCTTCCCCATCCTCCTTTTTCCCTTTCCTCCTCCTCATCCCTCCCTTATTTCCTTCCCATTTTAACCCTGTGAGCTTCTCTCCACAGGCATTCTAGTTCCTAGGTAGGGGGAAGGTTACCGTAGTCCATCCCATTCCGTTGAGGTTCTTGGCGGTGGTGTAGTTTGCCGTGGAATCTGAATCGCCTGTGGATGTCCCGATCCCTCTCCAGTCTCCCGGGGTGGCTTTGGGTATCTTTCGGGCGACGGGTGTATCTCTGGAGGCCACCTTTCGGATTCCGAGGGTGGTGGCCGAAGGAGGTATGCTTTGTGGTGGGTATCCAGCCGCCCTCTCTTTTGTCCGCCGAGGTGGCTCGGTGGATGTGAGGTTGCTATCCCGGATTGCTGGTTTACTGGCATGAAGGGTAGGGTATGGCACGGGTTCCATGCAGCATCTGCACTACTTGTGGTGTTGAGGTCCTCTTTTGCACGGAGGGAGATTTACACCCCTTTCATTCCTCCTAGGAGCTATTCCTCCACGTTCCCCCCTTTTTTTTATTCTTTTTTTATTTTTATTTTTTTTTTTTTTTTTTCTTAAAAACAAAAAGAAAGAAGTAACCTAACCATGGCCGACCCAATCCATCAACCTACTACCCCCGGTCCCCTTTCTGATACAGCACCCAGTTCTGACCCTACCTCGTTAATGGACAACTCTTCGGACACCTCCAATACCCCTGTACCTCTTCCTGGTGCCAGTTCGTCACCTGCTTCAGATACCAGGGTTCCGACCAGCCCTTTTGACACGTCTGACCTTCGCTCTTCTCTGACCTTGATTTCGACTTCTCCCTCTGTGGTGCGGCAATTTTCGAATTGCTCGCCTGTCACATGTCGGACCACCTCTGGTCCCGCATCCAAACGACCAAGACCCTTAAATGACGATTCGACACTTCCTTCTCATTCATCTCAGAAACGACCAGCTCGTCATGCACTCCTCTTAAACACTTTGTTTCACACTACTCAATGGACAAAGTTTTTCACTCTACGACCGACCTCTCCTAATATCTATCTTTCCGATCATAGTATTGGTAAAGCTCTCCTATGCCATGTAGGTAAAGATATCTCATTTCACGCTCTCAAGAGAGGCACTCGCATCATCATTATCCAGAATGCTGGCCAAGCTTGTGATCTTTCTCTCCTTACGACCATAGATACTATTCCTATCACTATTAACAAACATCATTCTCTCAATTCTTGTAGTGGTACTGTCATTTTACCCCACACCATTGTCCAACGGAATTTCCAGACATGTGGTGATGACATTTTGCAGCAGCTTAAGCTCCAAGACCTCCCTATCCTCAAAGTTGACACTTTTGTCCTCCCTGCCTGTAAGTGAAGACGTTATCCTTGAAATATAGCTCGTTTAACATTTGACTGCCGTGAACTTCCACCCTCGTGTACATTGCAGGTCACCGTTTACAAGTTCGAAAGGTGACCCCTACACCGCAACAGTGTAGAAACTGCTGGCGTTTTGGTCATCCAGCAAAATATTGCAGGTCCATGGCCGAATGCCCAGTCTGTGGTGCCGACGACCATGCCAGTTCTTCTTGTACTCTACCTCCCTCTTGCCTTAACTGTCATGAGGCACATCCATCGTACTCTCGCCGTTGTCAGGTTTACCTGAATGAGCGGGAAATCCGTTGTCTCAAAGAGGTGGAAGGCTTCTCATATGCTATGGCCGTCTCTCATCTATGCCTTCAAGGGAGACTTCCCCATATTTCCTATTCTCGCATTGCTAAACGTCCCCCCACTTCTGGGGCCCCAACTTCCGTGGCTTCCTCTGTGGTCGCCCCATCCTCAGTCATCCATCTCGAATCCTTTTGCTGTTCTTGGCTCCGAGGTCCCTACCTCGGCATCCCATACTGTCCATACCCCTTCCTCTACTCCCTTGCACAGTTCTGTGTCTACACGCCCTCATCCACCACACAATCCTCACCACCAAAGCCCTTTTGACAGTTTCCTCTTCCATCTCCTCGCCCTCTACTTTAACACCGTCTATAGTCTCCCAGATTGTTGCTTACCCTCCTCCTCCTTTCATCTCTAATGTGGTCCCACATCCTGCAGCTTTGACTTCCGAAATGCTGGAAGCTATCGCAGGATTTATTGCAGAGACTGAACCGTTGATGGACACCGCTCTACCTCCGGTTCCTCCTCCTCTCTCTTCTCCGTCTACACCCCTCCTTCCTTCACAGTGTCCCCCTCCTTCTCTGATTACAAGTTTTCCGCTGCCTCCACATATGGACTTCTCTAACCCTAGTCCATAGATACCTCTAACTTCAACTTATATCTATCTTTTCATACATCATGGCTTATTTGCAGTGGAATATCCGAGGCCTCAGGGGTAACCGGGGTGTTGCTCTCCCAGTTTTTCCCTGTTGGGGTCTGTTTGCAAGAACCCAAATTACAATCCGCTGTTATCCGGCCCTTTTCGGGTTACGATTTGTTATATTCATCAGATCCTTTTTCCGATGGAACCTTTACGAAAACGAAAGCGCTCTTTTTATACGCACTGGTATTCCATACCATCAGCTCTATGTGCGTTCTTCTCTACATTACACTGCAGCCCATATCCACTTGAATAAGTGGTATACACTCTGTTCTTTATATCTCTCCCCTTCGCTCTATCCCAGATGTTGATTTTCTGGTTTCTTCCTTGCCGCCACCCCTTCTGTTACTTGGCGATTTTAACGCACACCATTTTCTCTAGGGAGGGTTGCACTGTGACTTTCGTGGCGTTCAGTTGGAGGCATTTCTTGCTTCTCTCCATGTTTTAAATACGGGTACTCTTACCCATTTTGATCCTCGAACTCATTCTTTTTCTTGCATCGATCTCTCCATCTGCTCTTCCTCAACTGTCCTCGACTTCACCTGGTCTGTCCTCCCAGACTTACATGACAGTGATCATTTTCAAATCATTCTTAAGTCCCCTTCATATTTTCCACCTCCTCGTAGCCCACGCTGGCAATTTGACCGGGCGAAATGGGACCTTTATGCACATTTTACTGCCTTTCATGAGGTTCCTTCCTCGTCCTCCATTGATGAGGTTTTACATCTCTTTTCGTCCTCCGTCTTCACAGCAGCTTCGCATTCTATCCCCCAAACCTCGGTCAAGCATTCTCAGAAGTGTGTGCCTTGCTGGTCTCCTGCTTGTGCTCGGGCGGTACGTTTGAAATGTGCTGCGTGGGGCAGGTACCGGTATAACAGAACCATAGAGAGACTCCTTGGTTTTAAGCAGAAGAGAGCAATTGCTCGCCGTGTCATACGCGACGCTAAACGCACTTGCTGGTGGGATTACGTTTCCACCGTCACTTCGGCTTCCTCGATGAGTGCAGTCTGGAAGAAAGTGCGGAAATTGAGTGGTAAATTCTCCCCTGACCCGGCTCCTGTTCTTCGGGTTGCCGGTGTCGATATAGCACACCCTCTTGCCGTTGCCACTGAAATTGGTAATCATCTGGTCCGTATTTCTCAGAGGCTCCATCTATGCCCCTCGTTCTTTTCTTCTAAGTCTGCCAGCAAGTTAAAGCTCTTAGATTTTTCTTCTTTCAGAGAAGAATCTTATAATGTGCCTTTTACCCTTCAAGAACTGGAAGCAACACTCTCCGCTTGCCGATCATCGGCAGCTGGGCCAGACGGCATACATATTTGTATGCTACAGCATTTACCTCAGTCTGCTCTTGCTGTCCTCTTACGACTCTTTAATCTTTATGGTCGCAAGGAGTTATTCCCCAGCTGTGGAAGTCTGCTATTGTTCTCCCTTTCCGCAAACCGTGTACTACGGGACATAATACCTCCCATTACCGTCCCATCGCTCTTACTAGTGCAGTTTGCAAGGTGATGGAACGTCTAGTTAATAGACGTTTGATGTGGTATTTAGAGACTCACAGTAGTCTCTCCACTAGTCAATATGGCTTTCGTAAGGGCCGTTCTGCCATTGACCCCTTACTGCGCTTGGATACGTATATTCGTAATGCCTTTGCTAATAACCACTCAGTTATCGCCATCTTTTTTGACCTTGAGAAGGCTTATGACACAACTTGGAGGTATAATATCTTGGCCCAGGCCCACTCCTTAGGCCTCCGTGGAAATCTACCATTTTTTTTCTTAAGGCCCTCTTAACTGAAAGACATTTCCATGTCCGGGTTAGTAATGAGCTTTCCCCGGAGTTTATCCAAGCTGAAGGTGTCCCCCAGGGATGTGTTCTGAGCACAACACACTTTCTCCTTGCTATAAATAATCTGATATCTGTTCTCCCATCCAATATTTGGTCATCGCTCTATGTTGATGACTTTGCTATAGCTTGTGCGGGAGCTGACTGTCACCTCATTGCAGTTTCCCTCCAGCATGCCATCAACCGGGTTTCCGATTGGGCCACCACTCACGGGTTTAAATTTTCTAGTGGCAAAACTCGTCAAATTACGTTTACTAGACGTTCAGTGGTCTCTGATCACCCATTGTATCTATACGGCTCACGTATCCCAGAACGTGATACAGTCAGGTTTCTCGGTCTCCTGTTTGACCGTCGATTATCCTGGAAACTTCACATTTCCTCTCTGAAGGCAACTTGTCATAGCCGGCTGAACCTCCTAAAAACCCTCTCACATCTTTCATGGGGAGATGATCGTAGAACTCTCCTTCGCCTGCATTCAGCCCTAATTTTAAAGAACTCGATTATGGTGACCAGATATATTCGGCGGCCTTCCCTGCTACTCTTTCCAGTATCTCATGGAGAGGCTCCCTGTCCCTCTCTGTGAGCATTGTCAGGTTCCAGTGTCTGTTCACCATATTCTGTTGGATTGCCCACTCTATCAACGAGCACGCAGAATTGTCTTCGCTCTGCGGCCCTTTCTTTACCTCCCCTTCCTGCTGATGGACCCTCCTTTAATCCTGACTCTCTCGTTGACTTTTTGACAGAAACTGACTTACTACACAAACTTTAAGGTTTATGCCTCTAGAACTTCCCTCAGTCCCTTCTACCTCAATCTCTTGCTATACTCTATCCTTGCACTATCCACTACCCTGCTACACTCCATACCCTACTAATCATCCCTCTCCCTCTTACAATC
Organism: Cherax destructor; assembly: GCA_009830355.1. Lineage (NCBI taxonomy): Eukaryota > Metazoa > Arthropoda > Malacostraca > Decapoda > Parastacidae > Cherax > Cherax destructor. Next base: position 121,088 of record WNWK01003494.1, on the reverse strand, counting down.
CATTCTCCCTGCATCCTACTTTACCCTGCGGCGCTGTATGACCCTTGTGGTTTAGCGCTTCTTTTGATTATAATAATAATAATAATTGGGTTATCCTAAGTAATTTACACACCACACACACACACATACACGGGGCCAGGAGCTATGACTCGACCCTGCAACCACAACTAGATGAGTACGTACACACGCACACATACACACCCACCCATGCTAACCCCCTATGGGCACCCTGCCCCCCCCAACCCACCAAGATCTCCCCAGGGCCACAGTATTGGAAACAAGGTTGAAGGTTTGGTACACAAACGCTGATGGAATTACGAATAAGTATGAAGAGTGGAATGAAAGAATAGGTGAGGTGTCCCCAGACATCATAGCTGTCACAGAAACTAAACTAAATGAGACAGTAACAGATGCAATCTTCCCACAGGTATATCAGATCCTGAGGAAAGATAGAAGGAGCAGGGGGGAGGAGGGGTCGCACTGCTTGTAAGGAACCGTTGGAGATTCGAGGAATGGAAGGAATGGAGGTGTGTAGAGAAAGGGACTTCATAGTAGGTACCATCCAGTCTGGGGAGCACAAGATAGTCATTGCAGTGATGTATAACCCACCACAGAACTGCAGGAGGCCAGGTGAAGAATATGATGAGAACAACAGAGCGATGGTGGACACTCTGGCAGAGCGAAGCTACTGGTCATGGGCGATTTCAACCACAGGGAGATCGACTGGGAGAACCAAGAACCACGTGGGGGTCCAGAAACTTGGAGAGCCAAGATGATGGACGTGGTACTGGAAAACCTGATGCACCAACATGTCAGGGACACGACCAGAGTGAGAGAAGATGATGAACCAGCAAGACTGGACCTTGTATTCACCCTGAACAGCTCAGATATTGAAGATATAACACACGAGAGCCCCCTGGGAGCCAGTGACCATATGGTGCTGAGCTTTGAGTACATTGTAGAGCTACAGGTGGAGAGGGAAAACGGTACCGAAAGAGACAAACCAGACTTTAAAAGAGGAAACTACACAGGCATGAGGAATTTCCTGCAGGAGGTTCAGTGGGAAAGGGAAATGGAAGGACAGACAATAAATGAAATGATAGAATACGTAGGGGCAAAGTGCAAGGAGGCAGAGGAACGGTTTATACCCAGAGGAAAAAGATTAAACGGGAAGGCCAGAAAGAGCCATTGATTTACCCAAAGGTGCAGGGAGGCAAAGACTCAGAGTGTCAGAGAATGGAAAAGGTACAGAAGGCAAAGAACCCAAGTAAACAAAGAGATTAGTAGAAGAGCTAGAAACGAGTATGCACAGGTACAAAGGGAGGCCCAGAAACAGTACGAAAACGACATAGCATTGAAAGTTAAGTCCGACCCGAAACTGATGTACAGTCACATCAGAAGGAAGACAACAGTCAAGGACCAGGTGATAAGGCTGAGGAGAGAAGATGGGGAACTCACAAATAACGATCAAGAGGTATGTAAGGAGCTCAACTTTAGGTTTAAGGAAGTATTCACAGTGGAGGAAGGAAGGCAGCTGGGTAGACAGGACGGGGTGCGTCACCAACAAGGGATGTATTAAGTGCTAGAGGGCATACACACAACTGAGGAGGAGGTGAAGCAGTTACTCAGTGACCTTGATACCTCAAAGGCGATGGGTCCGGACAATATCTCCCCGTGGGTTCTTCAGGAAGGAGCTGAGGTACTGAGTGTGCCACTTACCATAATATTAAACACATCCCTTGAAACTGGGCAGCTACCTGAGGTATTGAAGAAGGCCAACGTAGTCCCCATCTTTAAAAAAGGAGACAGAAAAGAGGCACTAAACTATAGACCGGTGTCACTTACGTGTATAGTGTGCAAAGTACTGGAGAAAATCATCAGGAAAAGAATGGTGGAGCACCTCGAGCTGAACAGGATAATAAACACCAGACAGCACGGATTCCAGGAAGGCAAATCCTGTGTAACAAACCTCCTAGAGTTCTATGATAAAGTAACAGAGGTAAGGCAAGAGAGAGAAGGGTGGGCTGATTGCATTTTCCTGGACTGCAGGAAGGCCTTCGATACAGTTCCTCACATGAGATTAGTAAAGAAGTTGGAAGAACAAGCATGTATAACAGGAAGGGCACTGGAATGGATCAGGGAATACCTCACAGGGAGGCAACAACGGGTCATGGTGCGTGATGAGGTATCACAGTGGGCGCTAGACGAGCGGGTGACCGCAGGGGTCAGTCCTAGGACCAGTGTTATTCTTGGTATATGTAAATGACATGACGGACGGGATAGACTCAGAAGTGTCTCTGTTCGCAGATAATGTGAAATTAATGAGGAGAATCACATCGGAAGAGGACCAAGCAGGACTTCAAACAGACCTGGACAAGCTTGACATCTGGTCTAGCAACTGGCTTCTCGAATTCAATCCCACCAAATGCAAAGTCATGAAGATCGGAGAAGGGCAAAGAAGACCTCTGACAGAGTACAGGCTAGGCGGACAAAGGCTACAAACCTCGGCAAAGGAGAAAGACCTTGGGGTGAGTATAACGCCAAGCATGTCTCCGGAGGCACACATCAACCAGAAAACTGCGGCAGCATATGGGCGACTGGCAAACCTAAGATTAGCGTTCCGTTACCTTAACAAGGAATCGTTCAAGACACTGTACACCGTGTATGTCAGGCCCATACTAGAATATGCAGCAACAGTCTGGAACCCCCACCTGGTCAAGCACGTAAAGAAACTAGAGAAAGTGCAAAGGTTTGCGACAAGGTTAGTTCCATAACTCAGGGGTCTGTCCTATGAAGAAAGGTTGAGGGAAATAGGACTAACAACACTGGAGGAAAGAAGGGTCAGAGGAGACATGATAACGACATACAAAATACTGCGGGGAAATCGACAAGGTAGACAGTGACATGATGTTCCAGAGAGGGAACACAGAAACAAGGGGACACAACTGGAAGCTGAAGACTCAGATGAGTCAAAGGGATGTTAGGAAGCATTTCTTCAGCCACAGAGTAGTCAGGAAGTGGAATAGTCTAGAGAAAGATATAGTGGATGCAGGAACCATACATAGTTTTAAGACAAGGTATGATAAAGCTCATGGAGCAGTTAGAGCAGAGACCCAGTAGCGGACAGCGAAGAGGCTGGGCCAGGAGCTGAGTCTCGACCCCTGCAACCACAATTAGGTGAGTACACACACTCACTCTCACACACTCACTCTCTCACACACACTCATGCTCACACTCACACTCACGCACTCACTCTTACGCAAGATCATTGTAATCATCTGAAGACCGCCCCCCTACTGGGTCCCTCCTGGGTCAGTTCATTACTGCCCAGTCTCTCCTGCAGGCTAGACTCTAGCAACAAGTTTCCCAAACCCTGATCATCAACAGCATCAGAAGTTACAGCATATTATGAACACGGGTAATAAATGGCCTGTTGACCTGGTCATAATGGCCTGTTGACCTGGTCGTAATGGGTTTGAAGCTAAAATAAACACAGCAGTAGTATTTAACTTGTATTTTCCTTCAGTTATATATCTTATGTACACTTATGTACATTTTGTACATTTAGCTGAAATATAAGTGTACCACACACTGACAATAGGCAAAGACAAAAGCCAGAGAGAGAGAGAGAGAGAGAGAGAGAGAGAGAGAGAGAGAGAGAGAAACGTGCTTCAACCAGCTAGAGGCAGGTCTGGCAAGGGCTGACTGTGAGTGATACCAAGTTACAGCACATAATGGAAACAGCAGCTTTAGCTTTTTCCTACAGACTTGAGTCTGGGTCTCTCCTGACTAAGGCTTCCTTATTTCGGAGAAGCCCTCATCAAATTTTTACCTTAAAGAAGGTCAACACCTTTAAGAGGTATTTCTTCTGTAATACCTACAGGTAAGTACCCAGACTGGTACTCAGACTCCACCCACAACCTGTGGAGTCCTAACAATGGGATCTCGTAATCCCGTTTAGGAAAATGTCCAAACCAGTGCAGGTATCTTCCGTCACTGGTAATACAGCCTTGCATAACAGAGTAAAAAAAAAAAGCTTTTACGGACAGATAAACTACTCTCCTAGTACACTGTGTACTCACCTAATTGTGGTTGCAGGGGTCGATACTCAGCTCCTGGCTCCGATCGCTACTAGGTCCTCTAGTGTACTCACCTAGTTGTACTCACCTAGTTGTGGTTGCAGGGGTACTCGCCTATTTGTACTCACCTATTTGTGGTTGCAGGGGTCGAATCATAGCTTCTAGCCCCGCCTCTTCACTGATTGCTACTAGGTCCTCTCTCTCCCTGCTCCATGAGCTTTATCAAACCTCGTCTTAAAACTATGTATGGTTCCTGCCTCCACTACGTCACTTTCTAGGCTATTCCACTTCCTGACAACTCTATGACTGAAGAAATACTTCCTAACATCTCTTTGACTCATAGGAGTCTTCAACTTCCAATTGTGACCCCTTGTTTCTGTGTCATATCTCTGGAACATATTGTCTCTGTCCACCTTATCTATTCCTCGCAGTATTTTATATGTCGTTATCATGTCTCCCCTAACCCTCCTGTCCTCTAGTGTCGTCAGGCCGATTACCCTTAACCTTTCTTCGTAGGACAATCCCCTTAGCTCTGGGACTAATCTTGTTGCAAACCTTTGCACTTTCTCTAGTTTCTTGACTTGCTTGACCAGGTGTGGGTTCCAAACTGGTGCTGCATACTCCAGTATGGGCCTGATGTATATGGTGTACAGAGTCTTGAACGATTCCTTAGTGAGGTATTGGAACGCTATTCTTAGGTTTGTCAGCCGCCGGTATGCTGCAGCAGTTATCTGATTAATGTGCGCCTCAGGAGATGTGCTCGGTATTATACTCACCCCAAGATCTTTTTCCTTGAGTAAGGTTTGCAGTCTTTGGCCACTTAGACTATACTCTGTCTGCGGTCTTCTTTGCCCTTCCCCGATTTTCATGACTTTATATTTGGCAGGGTTAAATTCAAGGAGCCAGTTACTGGACCAGGCTTGTAGCCTGTCCAGGGCTCTTTGTAGTCCTACCTGATCCTCGACTGATTTAATTTTTCTCATTAACTTCACATCATCTGCAAACAGGGACACTTCTGAGTCTATCCCTTCAGTTATGTCATTCACATATACCAAAAACAGTACCGGTCCCAGGACTGACCCTTGTGGAACCCCACTCGTCACTGGTGCCCACTCTGACATCTCGTCACGTACCATGACTCGTTGCCTCCCTGTCAGATATTCTCTGATCCATTGCAGTGCCTTTTCTGTTACGTGTGCCTGATCCTCTAGCTTTTGCATTAACCTCTTGTGAGGAACTGTGTCGAACGCCTTCTTGCAATCCAAGAAAATGCAGTCTATCCACCCCTCTCTCTCTTGTCTTACTTCTGTTACCTTGTCATAAAACTCCAGTAGGTTTGTGACACAGGATTTTCCTTCCCTGAAACAGTGCTGGTTGTCGTTTATAAACTTGTGTCTTTCTAGGTGCTCCACCACTCTTCTCCTGATGATCTTCTCCATGACTTTGCATACTATACACGTCAGTGACACAGGTCTGTAATTTAATGCCTCATGTCTGTCTCCTTTCTTAAAAATTGGGACTACATTTGCCATCTTCCACACCTCAGGTAGTTGCCCAGTTTCAATGGATGTGTTGAAGATTTTTGTTAGTGGCACACTCAACATCTCTGCTCCCTCTCTAAGAACCCACGGAGAAATGTTGTCAGGTCCCACCGCTTTTGAGGTATCGAGTTCACATAGCAGCTTCTTCACTTCCTCCTCGGTTGTGTGTATTTCATCCAGCACTTGTTGGTATACCTCCCTATTCTGAATTCCTGGAGATCTTCCTGTCTCCTCTGTAAAGACTTCTTTAAATCTCATGTTGAGCTGCTCACATACCTCTTGGTCGTTTCTTGTGAACTCCCCACCTTCCTTCCTCAGCCTAATTACCTGGTCCTTGACTGTTGTTTTCCTCCTGATGTGGCTATACAACAGCTTCGGGTCAGACTTGACTTTTGATGCTATATCATTTTCGTATTGTCGCTGAGCCTCCCTTCTTACCTGTGCATATTCGTTTCTTGCTCTTCGGCTAATCTCTCTATTTTCCTGGGTCTTTTGTCTTCTGTACTTTTTCCATTCTCTAGTGCACTTAGTTTTTGCCTCCCTACACCTTTGGGTGAACCAAGGACTCGTTCTGGTCTTCCCATTACTTCTGTTTCCCTTGGGGACAAACCTCTCCTCTGCCTCTTTGCATTTGGTTGTCACATATTCCATCATTTCTTTTACTGGTTTTCCTGCCAATTCTCTCTCCCACTGAACGTCTTATAGGAAGTTCCTCATGCCTGTGTAGTCCTACCTTTTGTAGTTTCGTTTCTTCCTTCCTATTCCTGCTCCCCTCTCCACTTGTAGCTCAACTATATAATCAAAACACAGAACGAAATGATCACTAGCTCCAAGGGGCCTTTCATACGTGATATCCTCCATGTCCGAACTACTCAAGGTGAATACTAGGTACAGTCTTGCTGGATCATCCTCACCTCTCTCTCTCTGGTAGTGTCTCTAACATATTGATGCATTAGGTTTTCCAGTACCACATCCATCAACTTGGCTCTCCATGATTCAAGACCCCTGTGGGGCTCCAGGTTTTCCCAATCAATCTCTTTGTGATTGAAATCACCCATAACTAGCAACTTTGCTCTCCCTGTGTGGGCTCTTCTGGCCACCTCGGCTAGTGTGTCTACCATTGCTCTATTGCTTTCGTCGTATTCTTCTCTTGGCCTCCTGCAGTTCTGTGGCGGGTTGTACATTACAGCAATTACCACCTTATGGCCCTCAGACTGGATTGTTCCTACTATGTAGTCCCTTTCGCCCATTCCATCCATTCCTTCCACTTCCTCAAATCCCCAATGGTTCTTAATGATCAGTGCAACTCCTTCTCCCCCTCTGCTCCCTCTATCTTTCCTGAGGATTTGATATCCGGGTGGAAAGATTGCATCTGTTATCATCCTGGTGAGTTTCGTTTCTGTGAGTGCTATTATGTCTGGGGATGTCTCCTTTATTCTTTCATGCCACTCCTCACATTTATTTGTTATACTATCTGCATTTGTATACCAAACCTTCAACTTCTTTTCTAAAACCGTAGTCAGGGGGGTACGTTGGGGTTGGGAAAGTGGGAGACCTGATGAGGAACTATGGGTGGTTGGTGTGAAGGTGGAGTTTGTAATGAGGTGGGTGGAAGCACTGGGTATGGCATGTGTGTTTTGGTTTAGATTGTTTGGTTGCATTGGGGTTGTCCAGGTTGGGGGACATCTGAAGGTATTTGGGCTTCCTCCTGAGTCTGGGTTCTCCTGTCCATCTCTCTTTCCTCCTTTTGTCTCTGTACCCTCTCTTTCAATTTATGTCTTCTCATGTTCTGTCGTGGTCGAGATACACATTCCAGTAATCTGACATATCCCTTAGTCTTGCTTTCTCCTGCAGAATCCTGTTTCGAGTCAATTCCGCCTTGAAAATCACTTTGACTGGCCGGATTCTTCCTCTTGCAAACCCCCCTATTCTCAGAAAATTTGCCAGCTGGGTCATGTCATCTTCTCCTATTGCTTTCATGATGCTTTCAATCGCTTTTTTCTCCCCTTGTCTTCTTGCTTCATAAGTTTCCCCTTCAGCTTCCCTGAGCCCATAAATAAAGACTGATCTCTCTCTTTCATTCTCACACTGTGGGTGTGTGTGTGTGTTTGTACATGCGTGCATGTGAGAATATTCCACATATTTTTACTCCCCCCTCCTCCCCCACATAAGTCATTAACACACTCCCCAGACCAATATACCATTTCACCCCCGACCAATCAACAAGCCGCAACCGCAATAAATACCGCATTTATTGGTCTTGAGAACCGCAATATCGAGTTGCCGCACGTAAGCAGCGGCGTATAAAAGCCAATAACGTGATTTAGGTTATTGCTTGATAGAGAATCTGAAGCTCCTTCCGATATCAGCAATTCTATAAAGCTCTTGGATCCTCCTGCAAGCCTCCCTGATTCTCTCTCCATACTCTGCTGCGACTCTAGATTTTTTATCGAGGTGTAACTCATATTAAGAGGATCCAAGTGCATTGTTGGCTCACCTAGTAAACAATCTTATTGAAGAGAGAAAGAGAGATAGAGAGAGAGAGAGAGAGAGAGAGAGAGAGAGAGAGAGAGAGAGAGAGAGAGAGAGAGAGAGAGAGAGAGAGAGAGAGTGAGTATAAAAGAGAGAGAGACGGAAAGAGACAAAGACAGACTGAGCTAATATGGAGTTATGTACATCATCCTCGCTCTACAAGTATAACCTGAAGAATTCGTTATTTTTTCGCAACGGTGTGAGTTACGTCATGCAGGCCACTAACAACGGTGTGAGTTGTTTCTTGTTACCTTGCTTACACTCCAACAGTACGTCATCTTCCAAGAACCATGTGTCTCCATGAACAGCGATCTAGTTGGCTCACACCTGCCTGCTGGATGCTCAAGTCTCTGCCACTTAAAACCTCCTTCACGCCTCTCTTCCAACTCTTGCTAGTACACACACACACACACACACACACACACACACACGTGTAAATATTGTGAATGTAGGTTTTTGCCAGCCTTTGATTATTAGTCTCAACTGTATCTTTTTTTATTTTTTTAGCTCTTGTACGAGTTCAAGGTCAGGTCACGGTCCAATCTTAAGGTCAGATCAGGGTATAGCAGGCAAGGGCAGGTCATGGTTCGTTCTCAAGGTTATCATAGTGCGGTCCAGTCCGAAGACCAGATCACGTTCCAGTCTCAAGGTCAGGTCATGTTCCAGTCGGGGTCGGATCAGTTTAATCTCGATGTCAGGTCGCGGTTCAACCTGAAGGTCAGGTCAGAGTCAAACACTGCACACTCTAAACTAGTGATATAGTATCGGATATCCGCATCCGCAGAACATCCGCACAATTTCTTACATCCGCATCCGCAAAATAAGTAAGACATCCGTATCCGCGGATATCTAAATTTTCACATCCGATACATCCCTACCCTAAACATTGTACTATCGAAGAGTTGAATGCTTGAAACATTGATGGGGAGGAGGGAGGATAACTCCATCTCCTCCATCTCTATCTCTTCCTTCCACACTTCCTGAAAAGTGGATAGAGAGAGTAGCGGAAAAGATGCCATGAGATGTCAAACAAGAGAAGTCAGTTCAAAAGCAAAGTCAGGTTATAAATAAAATAAAAGGCAGTCAGGTAGTCGTCCAGTCACTAAAAGTCAGGTAGTCGTCCAGTCACTAGTGAAGCAAGTAGTCACCATCAAAGGCTACATAATAAAGGTCAAGCTAGAATTAACTTGAAAAGTCATAAAGATGTTAACTATTGTGTGATTATACTAGTTCTTATGTTTGTATAATAAAGAATGATAATAAGGGAAGAAATAGTAGTAGTTGTAGTAATAGTAGTAGTGTAGCAGTAGTAATTTTAGTAGTTGTATCAGTGGTAGTAGTTTTAGTAGTTGTAGCAGTAGTTGTAGCAGTAGTTTAGGTAGTAGTAGTAGCTGCAGTAGTAGTTTTAGTAGTAGTAATTGTAGTAGAAGTAGTTTTATTGTAGTTTTAGTAGGTATAGTAATAGTAGTAGTAGATTTTGTAGTTGTAGCCATAGCAGTTGTAGCTGCAGTAGTAGTTTTAGTAGTTATAGCAGTGGTAGTTTTAGTAGTTGTAGCAGTGGTAGTTTTAGTAGTAGTTGTAGCAGTAGTAGTTTTAGTAGTTGTAGTAGAGTAGTAGTTGTAGTAGTTTTAGTAGTTGTAGTAGTTTTAGTAGTTGTAGTAGTTTTAGTGGTTGTAGTTTTAGTAGTTGTAGTAGTTTTAGTAGTTGTAGTTTTAGTAGTTAGAGTAGTAGTTTTAGTAGTTATTTTAGTAGTTGTAGAAGTAGTTTTAGTTAGAGTAGTAGTTGTAGTTTTAGTAGTTGTAGTTTTAGTAGTAGTTGTAGTTTTAGTAGTTGTAGTTTTAGTAGTAGTTGTAGTTGAAGGATAGTAGTATTTTTGTTTTGTTACGTTGAAAATATATAACATAAATAATTCTATTATCTTGTGCACACATGGGGGTTTTATTAGTCTGTTTTTTCCAGTGGTTTAAGCTAGTGATCTTTTGTGAGCGTGGCACTGCTGTATGACCCGCGTGGGTTTAGCGCAGCTTTTTTGTAGAATACTGACCGTGGCACTGTGAACCAGTGATGTCCAGAGTTTACTCTGTGTGTACTTTCTCTGTCTCTCTCTCTCTTTCTCTCTCTCTCTCTGTCTGTCTCTCTCTCTTTCTCTCCAGTTCATCTCATAACGCACCTCATAATTTTCCGCCTTATATTTTATGTATTATGAAAAATTGGGAACATTGTCCTGAGGGCAGAGGAGAGGCACACTGACACTGCGCTCTCTCTCTCTCTCTCTCTCTCTCTCTCTTCTCTCTCTCTCTCTCTCTCTCTCTCTCTCTCCTCTCTCTCTCTCTCTCTGTATTCACCTGTATGTGCTTGCTCTTGACCTTGCGTGTGTGTGTGTGTGTAGAGAGAGACTCAGTTAAGCTGTGTATTGAGTTTGGCTACACCACTGCTTCCTACAACCACCCTCAGACTAAAGAAATATTTCCTAACATCCCTATAGCATCCCTGCATCTCGAACCACCTCCCGTGTTCCCTTGATCCTGTTCCTCTCAACTCTGTCAAAATCTACCCTATCAGTTCTTAAGATTTTGTATGTCGTAATCATGTCTCACCATAGCCTTCTGCTCTCCAGGTTCGTCAGGTTTCGGTCTCATGTTGAAAAATGGTATGACGATACTGACAGGATGTGGAAAAAGACACTTATGTACAGTTCAGGACATTTATTAGTGGACCGAAGAAGCCACTTGTGGAGAGACGCCTCCTCTAATAAATGTCCTGAACTGTTGTATTTCTCTCTCAGGTCTGGCAGTAGTCTGGTTGCAAATCTTTAGTCCTTAACGAGCTTCCTCACTTTCTTGACCTGGTGTGGGCTCCGTGTACAAGCTTCTGAAGGTCTTATTCAAGTTCCCGAATGATGATCCGAGGTTTGCTGATCTTGTATGCGCCGCCTTTGTGTGTTTCTGGCGATATGCTTGGTGTTGTGTTTACCCTCAGGTTCTTTTCACTCTGATAGTTTGTAGCTTCTCTGCGCCCATACTATACTCTGTGTCCTGTCTTCCCTTACCTTCCCAAATCATATGATCTTGCATTTATTCGGGTTAAACTCGAAAACCCACTTATTTGACTACATACAGCATTTAATTCTTTCTGGTAAGTCGCTTGTGTATATTGAGAACAGCAGTGGTCCTAGAACTGATCCTTGTGGAGCCCCACTCGTTACTCTCTTCCATTCTGATGTCTCATCCTTGACTGTTACTCTCTACTTTCTGACATTCAGATATTCCCTGAGCCGTTGTGTATGCACGTATGTATATACCCGTGTGCATGTGTGAGTACAAACACACGAATGTTCATGAGAGAGAGAGAGAGAGAGAGAGAGAGAGAGAGAGAGAGAGAGAGAGAGAGAGAGAGAATGAGTACGTGTGAGAGAGTCGAGAGTGTGGTAGCTTGGCTGTAGAGTGCAACTCTGAAATCAACAGCAACATTCAGCAACTTTTCGTTTGAGTTACGCCCATCTCAGTAGCAGGAACACGGGCTGGAGGAACACGGACTGAGGGAACACGGACTGAGGGAACACGGGCTGGAGGAACACGGACTGAGGGAACACGGGCTGGAGGAACACGGACTGAGGGAACACGGACTGGAGGAACACGGACTGAGGGAACACGGGCTGGAGGAACACGGACTGAGGGAACACGGGCTGGAGGAACACGGACTGAGGGAACACGGGCTGGAGGAACACGGACTGAGGGAACACGGGCTGGAGGAACACGAACTGAGGGAACACGGGCTGGAGGAACACGGACTGAGGGAACACGGGCTGGAGGAACACGGACTGAGGGAACACGGGCTGGAGGAACACGGACTGAGGGAACACGGGCTGGAGGAACACGGACTGAGGAACACGGTGAGGAACACGGGCTGGAGGAACACGGATTGAGGGAACACGGGCTGGAGGAACACGGACTGAGGGAACACGGGCTGGAGGAACATGGACTGGGGGAACACGGACTGGACAGGCTGGAAACACGGGCTGGAGAAACACGGGCTTGGGAAACACAGGCTGGGGAACATGGGCTGGGGAACACGGGCTGGGGAACACGGGCTGGGGAAACACGGACTGGGGAACACGGACTGGAGGAACACGGACTGGGGAAACACGGGCTGGGAGAACACGGGCTGGGGAACACGGACTGAGGAACACGGGCTGGAGAAACACGGGCTTGGGAAACACAGGCTGGGAACACGGGCTGGGGGAACACGGGCTGGGGAACACGGGCTGGGGGAACACGGGCTGGGGGAACACGGGCTGGGGAACACGGACTGGGGAACACGGGCTGGGGAACACGGACTAGGGAACACGGGCTGGGGGAACACGGACTGGGAACACGGGCTGGGGAACACGGGCTGGGGAACACGGGCTGGGGAACACGGGCTGGAGGAACATGGACTGGGGAACACAGGCTGGGGAACACGGACTGGCGGAACACGGACTGGGGAAACACGGGCTGGGAGAACACGGGCTGGGGGAAAACGGGCTGGGGAACACGGACTGGGGAACACGGACTGGGGAACACGGGCTGGGAGAACACGGGCTGGGGAACACGGGCTGGAGAAACACGGGCTTGGGAAACACAGGCTGGGGAACACGGGCTGGGAGAACACGGGCTGGGGAACACGGCTGGGGAACACGGGCTGGGAACACGGCTGGGAACACGACTGGGGAACACGGCTGGGGGAACACGGCTGGGGGAACACGGACTGGGGAACACGGGCTGGGGAACACGGGCTGGGGAACACGGGCTGGTGGAACACGGACTGGGGGAACACGGACTGGGGGAACACGGACTGGGGGAACACGGGCTGGGGAACACGGGCTGGTGGAACATGGACTGGGGAACACGGACTGGGGAACACGGGCTGGGGAACACGGCTGCGGGAACATGGGCTGAGGGAACACGGACTGGGGAACACGGACTGGGGGAACACGGACTGGGGGAACACGGACTGGGGGAACACGGACTGGGGGAACACGGGCTGGGGGAACACGGGCTGCGGGAACACGAACTGAGGGAACACGGACTGGGGGAACACGGACTGGGGGAACACGGACTGGAGAAACACGGACTGGAGAAACACGGGCTGGGAACACGGCTGGAACACGGGCTGGGAAACACGGGTTAGAGAGTGATCCAGTAAACAACTCCGTCCACCGAAGAAAAAATCGAAACCTCGGGGATAAACAAGGTAGAACTGTGACCCCCCATAGAGTACCCCCAGTGAGCACCCTCCAAGTGAGCACCCCAAGAGAGCACCCCCAAGTGAGCACCCCCAAGTGAGCACCCCCAAGTGAGCACCCCCAAGTGAGCACCCCCAGAGTTTATACAATGCAGTGAGCACCCAGAGTGTTGGTACACTGTTTGCAATTTCAGAGTAAACAGTGCGGGTGTAGCCCCTCCAACCCCCACCACACACTATGGGCCCCTGGGCCTTCACAACACACATCACGGGCCCCAGGGGCCCCCCTCACAACACACACGACGAGATCCAGGGCCCTCAACATACACCACGGGCCCCAGGGCCCCCACACTCCACAGGCAGCTATTCACCTGCCTCTTTACCCTGTCAACACTAACAGCGCGCTGCCAACCACCAGCAAAAACACATTGCTCATGCAATTTATTTATGGCTTTCTTGTGGCAGCGAGGGGAAGGATACCCCCCTTCCCTTCCCTACTCTGGCAGGGGGGAAGAACGCTCCTTTTCCCCACTCTGGCAGGGGAAGAACGCCCCTTTTCCCCTCTCTGGCAGGGGAAGGACGCCCCCTTCCTCACCCTGCTGAAGGGAAGGTGAACGCAGGTTTCCATTGCTCTCTACTACTGCTGTCATTATGTTAATTTATTCACTCCCAATCTAGACTTGATCTACAGACTTGTTTACAAACTCGCGCTATAACTTTCTACAGTAGTTGCTTCAATAGTAACAGATAAATAATTGAGACATAACATGGGATAACTCAAAGACATATGTTAAACAAATACCATTTATAATTAATATTATAACTTCACGACATAACTGCATGCATGAGTAGCACTGAAATAAATATTAATCAGATGTGTTACTTAGTATTTATCTGTAGAGTGACTATTACTAATGTAATATTATGTTAAAAATATTAAATAATTTTCCTCCCTCTTTGCTGTTCATATATTTTGATATTCCTGAGCTGTTAGTCTTGTATTTGGTCGAGGCCATGAAGCTGCACGCTTCTCGAGGCTGAGGCACTGACCACCATGAAGCTGCACGCTTCTCGAGGCTGAGGTACTGACCACCATGAAGCTGCATGCTTCTCGAGGCTGAGGTACTGACCACCATGAAGCTGCATGCTTCTCGAGGCTGAGGTACTGACCACCATGAAGCTGCACGCTTCTCGAGGCTGAGGTACTGACCACCATGAAGCTGCATGCTTCTCGAGGCTGAGGTACTGACCACCATGAAGCTGCACGCTTCTCGAGGCTGAGGTACTGACCATCATGAAGCTGCACGCTTCTCGAGGCTGAGGGACTGACCACCATGAAGCTGCACGCTTCTCGTGGCTGAGGTACTGACCACCATGAAGCTGCATGCTTCTCGAGGCTGAGGTACTGACCACCATGAAGCTGCATGCTTCTCGAGGCTGAGGTACTGACCACCATGAAGCTGCATGCTTCTCGAGGCTGAGGTACTGACCACCATGAAGCTGCATGCTTCTCGAGGCTGGTACTGACCACCATGAAGCTGCATGCTTCTCGAGGCTGAGTACTGACCACCATGAAGCTGCACGCTTCTCGGGCTGAGGTACTGACCACCATGAAGCTGCACGCTTCTCGAGGCTGAGGACTGACCACCATGAAGCTGCACGCTTCTCGAGGCTGAGGACTGACCACCATGAAGCTGCACGCTTCTCGTGGCTGAGGTAATGACCACCATGAAGCTGCACGCTTCTCGTGGCTGAGGTACTGACCACCATGAAGCTGCACGCTTCTCGAGGCTGTGGTACTGACCACCATGAAGCTGCACGCTTCTCGAGGCTGAGGGACTGACCACCATGAAGCTGCACGCTTCTCGAGGCTGAGGGACTGACCACCATGAAGCTGCATGCTTCTCGTGGCTGAGGTACTGACCACCATGAAGCTGCACGCTTCTCGAGGCTGAGGGACTGACCACCATGAAGCTGCACGCTCCTTGAGGCTGAGGGACTGACCACCATGAAGCTGCACGCTTCTCGAGGCTGAGGACTGACCACCATGAAGCTGCAGCTTCTCGAGGCTGAGGTACTGACCACCATGAAGCTGCACGCTTCTCGAGGCTGAGGGACTGACCACCATGAAGCTGCACGCTTCTCGAGGCTGAGGGACTGACCACCATGAAGCTGCACGCTTCTCGAGGCTGAGGACTGACCACCATGAAGCTGCACGCTTCTCGTGGCTGAGGACTGACCACCATGAAGCTGCATGCTTCTCGAGGCTGAGGTACTGACCACCATGAAGCTGCACGCTTCTCGAGGCTGAGGACTGACCACCATGAAGCTGCACGCTTCTCGAGGCTGAGGACTGACCACCATGAAGCTGCACGCTTCTCGTGGCTGAGGACTGACCACCATGAAGCTGCACGCTTCTCGAGGCTGAGTACTGACCACCATGAAGCTGCACGCTTCTCGAGGCTGAGGGACTGACCACCATGAAGCTGCATGCTTCTCGAGGCTGAGGTACTGACCACCATGAAGCTGCACGCTTCTCGAGGCTGATCGACTGACCACCATGAAGCTGCACGCTTCTCGAGGCTGAGGGACTGACCACCATGAAGCTGCACGCTTCTCGAGGCTGAGGGACTGACCACCATGAAGCTGCATGCTTCTCGAGGCTGAGGACTGACCACCATGAAGCTGCACGCTTCTCGATCTGAGGACTGACCACCATGAAGCTGCATGCTTCTCGAGGCTGAGGGACTGACCACCATGAAGCTGCACGCTTCTCGAGGCTGAGGGACTGACCACCATGAAGCTGCACGCTTCTCGAGGCTGAGGTACTGACCACCATGAAGCTGCACGCTTCTCGAGGCTGAGGTACTGACCATCTCAAAACTTCAAAAAGACTAATGGACTGATCACATTATCTTTACGTCTCGACTGATTCCACTGTCTCCAATATTAGTCACATCTGCATATAACTGGAAAAGTCTGTAGATGAATGGTTCAGAGAACCGAGAAGTTAGACGATACGTTTCAGTAATAGATACGAGAGTGTTGCATAGGTAAGATTAGGGACAAGATAAGCCCACTTAAGAGTAACTGAGGACAGATCACGGACAGTGATAAGGATATGTGTGAAATTTTCAATACTTACTTCCTCTCAGTTTTTACTCAGGAAGATACTAGCGGAATTCCAGAAATAATAAATTATGTTGAACAGGTAACTAGGGGTAACTAGTGACATGGTCCTCAGACAAATAGAGAAATTAAAACCTAACAAATCCCCAGGCCCTGATGAACTGTTTGCAAGAGTTTTAAAGGAATGTAAAGGGGAACTTAGCAAATCTTTGGCTAATCTTTTCAATATATCACTACAAACTGGCATAGTGCCAGACAAGTGGAAAAGGGCAAATGTAATACCTATTTACAAGGCAGGTGACAGGTCCTTAGCTTCGAACTATAGACCAATAAGCCTTACCTCCATAGTTGGTAAATTTATGGAATCAATAATTGCCGAGGCAATTCGTAGCCATCTTGAAAAGCATAAATTGATCAATGAATCTCAACACGGTTTTACTAAGGGGCGTTCCTGTCTTACAAATTTACTAACTTTTTTCACTAAGGTGTTTGAGGAGGTAGATCATGGTAATGAATATGATATTGTGTATATGGACTTCAGTAAGGCTTTCGATAGAGTTCCACATCAGAGGCTATTGAGGAAACTTAAGGCACACGGAATAGGAGGAGAATTTTTTCCTGGGTAGAGGCATGGTTGACAAATAGGCGGCAGAGAGTTTGCATAAATGAGGAGAAATCAGAATGGGGGCACGTCTCAAGCGGTGTCCCACAAGAGTCAGTTTTGGGCCCCTTGTTGTTCACAATTTACATAAACGACATAGATGAGGGAATAAATAGCAACATAAGCAAATTTGCTGATGACACCAAAATAGGCCGTCCAATTCCTTCTAATGAGGACATTAGAGCACTCCAGGATGATTTGAATAGACTGATGCAGTGGTCGGAGAAGTGGCAGATGCAGTTTAATGTAGACAAATGCAAAGTTCTAAATGTTGGGCAGAACAATAACCATGCCACATATAAACTGAATAATGTAGATCTTAATACTTGTGATTGCGAGAAAGATTTAGGAGTTCTGGTTAACAGTAATCTGAAACCAAGACAACAGTGCATAAGTGTTCGCAATAAAGCAAACAGAATCCTTGGCTTCATATCAAGAAGTATAAATAATAGAAGGCCTCAGGTTGTTCTTCATCTCTATATATCTTTGGTTAGGCCTCATTTAGATTATGCTGCACAGTTCTGGTCACCGTATTACAGAATGGATATAAATGCACTGGAAAACGTACAGAGGAGGATGACAAAGTTGATCCCATGTATCAGAAATCATCCCTATGAAGATAGACTGAGGGCCCTGAATCTGCACACTCTAGAAAGGCATAGAATTAGGGGAGATATGATTGAGGTGTATAAATGGAAAACAGGAATAAATAAAGGGGATGTAAATAGAGTGCTGAAAATATCCAGCCAAGACAGGACTCGCAGCAATGGTTTCAAGTTGGAAAAGTTCAGATTCAGGAAGGATATAGGAAAGCACTGGTTTGGTAATAGAGTTGTGGATGAGTGGAACAAACTCCCGAGTACCGTCATAGAAGCTAAGACGATGTGTAGTTTTAAAAATAGGTTAGATAAATACATGAGTGGGTGTGGGTGGGTGTGAGTTGGACCTGACTAGTTTGTGCTACTAGGTCAGATGCCATACTGATTCCTTAAGTGGAAGTAACCTGACTACCTGGAGTTTACCTTTAAAGGGTTAACTCCAGGGGGTCAGGTCTAATACACATACAACTCGCACATATAAAAGAGAGGAGCTTACGACGACGTTTCGGCCCGACTTGGACCATTTACAAAGTCACACAAGTGTGACTTTGTAAATAGTCAAGTCGGAAATCGTCGTACTCTCTTTATATGTGCGGGTTGTGTGTGTATTGTTCCAGTCACGGTATTGTGCCTTTTTTGTTATTTATGGTCAGGTCTAAGCAGGGGAGTGATGGACCTGCCTTGCATGGGTCATTAGGCCTACTGCAGTGTTCCTTTGTTCTTATGTTCTTATGTCTCTTCTAATCAGTGCTATGGCTGTACATGGCACGCTCAGGCACCACACATCCTTCATATAGCTGTCTTGAAGGTATCTGTTGCCTGCATGTCTAGAGTAAGTATTGTAAAATTGTGTTTACTTCTGCCATGATGCTGATTTTACAGTAGTCGCTGAGGATTTTTAAAATTTGAGGAAAACTGGTCAAAACACTGTTGGTAATTTTGTAAAATCATCATAGGGCAGTGTGTTGTGTATCACCACAGAGCAGTGTGATGTGTATCACCACAGAGCAGTGTGTTGTGTATCACCACAGAGCAGTGTGTTGTGTATCACCACAGAGCAGTGTGATGTGCATCACCACAGAGCAGTGTGTTGTGTATCACCACAGAGCAGTGTGTTGTGTATCACCACAGAGCAGTGTGTTGTGTATCACCACAGAGCAGTGTGTTGTGTATCACCACAGAGCAGTGTGTTGTGTATCACCACAGAGCAGTGTGCTGTGTATCACCACAGAGCAGTGTGTTGTGTATCACCACAGAGCAGTGTGTTGTGATCACCACAGAGCAGTGTGCTGTGTATCACCACAAGCAGTGTGCTGTGTATCACCACAGAGCAGTGTGTGTGTATCACCACAGAGCAGTGTGCTGTGTATCACCACAGAGCAGTGTGTTGTGTATCACCACAGAGCAGTGTGCTGTGTATCACCACAGAGCAGTGTGTTGTGTATCACCACAGAGCAGTGTGCTGTGTATCACCACAGAGCAATGTGCTGTGTATCACCACAGAGCAGTGTGCTGTGTATCACCACAGAGCAGTGTGTTGTGTATCACCACAGAGCAGTGTGTTGTGTATCACCACAGAGCAGTGTGCTGTGTATCACCACAGAGCAGTGTGTTGTGTATCACCACAGAGCAGTGTGCTGTGTATCACCACAGAGCAGTGTGCTGTGTATCACCACAGAGCAGTGTGCTGTGTATCACCACAGAGCAGTGTGCTGTGTATCACCACAGAGCAGTGTGTTGTGTATCACCACAGAGCAGTGTGCTGTGTATCACCACAGAGCAGTGTGTTGTGTATCACCACAGAGCAGTGTGCTGTGTATCACCACAGAGCAATGTGCTGTGTATCACCACAGAGCAGTGTGCTGTGTATCACCACAGAGCAGTGTGTTGTGTATCACCACAGAGCAGTGTGTTGTGTATCACCACAGAGCAGTGTGCTGTGTATCACCACAGAACAGTGTGCTGTGTATCACCACAGAGCAGTGTGTTGTGTATCACCACAGAGCAGTGTGTTGTGTATCACCACAGAGCAGTGTGCTGTGTATCACCACAGAGCAGTGTGTTGTGTATCACCACAGAGCAGTGTGCTGTGTATCACCACAGAGCAGTGTGTTGTGTATCACCACAGAGCAGTGTGCTGTGTATCACCACAGAGCAGTGTGCTGTGTATCACCACAGAGCAGTGTGTTGTGTATCACCACAGAGCAGTGTGTTGTGTATCACCACAGAGCAGTGTGCTATGTATCACCACAGAGCAGTGTGTTGTGTATCACCACAGAGCAGTGTGCTATGTATCACCACAGAGCAGTGTGTTGTGTATCACCATAGAGCAGTGTGCTATGTATCACCACAGAGCAGTGTGTTGTGTATCACCACAGAGCAGTGTGCTGTGTATCACCACAGAGCAGTGTGTTGTGTATCACCACAGAGCAGTGTGCTGTGTATCACCACAGAGCAGTGTGTTGTGTATCACCACAGAGCAGTGTGCTGTGTATCACCACAGAGCAGTGTGCTGTGTATCACCACAGAGCAGTGTGTTGTGTATCACCACAGAGCAGTGTGTTGTGTATCACCACAGAGCAGTGTGCTATGTATCACCACAGAGCAGTGTGTTGTGTATCACCACAGAGCAGTGTGCTATGTATCACCACAGAGCAGTGTGTTGTGTATCACCATAGAGCAGTGCTCAATGACTTCTCTCCGTTGGTGAACGGATATTGTTTCAAGGTATCGGATCCACCCTTCCCTTAAATCACACTCGATTACCTTCTATTCCCAAGCTACGTATGACCCCCTCCCCCCCCCCCACAGTCTTAGCCCTTCCCCAGGCATATAATAATACTAATAAGCACATAATGGTATTAGGTGTATAGAAACTTTACGTTGGGAATCAGCAATCACTAGAGAAGGCAATCGGATGCTTCAAGCAGACGCAGTAAACAGAGCAATAAATACCTTTATGAGGTTTCCGAAGGTTAGCTGGGCGAGGCTTCACATTATTCCTTCTTCGTCTTGACATTATCTTGTTATTACTCTTTAAACTTCATTCACCAAGCCTCGTCTCTCTCGTTCACAACTGGTAATCAAATCCTTCTGTCGTGGCTTCCATTGTTTTTCTACAGACTCTTGACCAACATGTAAATTAGATTTTTGTAAGATCAGTCATTTTCTTAAAAAAAAAAAGCGCTAACAGGATATTTGTAGGCATGAATAAGCGTTGTTTCTACTACGTTTTTCTTTAGTAAATTAATGAGATTCTAACATGTGGAGAATCTCTCACGCTGCTTGGCTGTTCGCAACATCTTTTATACCGCTAATTTCAGGGGTGCAAGTGTAGCGTCAGTCTTGGGGAACGACTCTGAATCCAAGTTTATATTTACTAAAGGGAAAAGTAGACAATAAACGATGGCTTTAATGGTGCTGGTGAAATGTGTCACTGTGGCAGTGGGAGACGCTGCTCCGGAGATGTTTTGGATAAAAGGACTTGATTACAGACACCAGGCAAGGAGAGAGAGAGAGAGAGAGAGAGAGAGAGAGAGAGAGAGAGAGAGAGAGAGAGAGAGAGAGAGAGAGAGCAAGCAATAGCCACTAACACTCATGTTCTTGAGGAGACTTCCGCAGACATCCACTAACTGTCAGTGGTTAAGGGGGATCACCTTCCAGGGCGCGGCTTCAGAACAGTTAGAGAGGAAGTATTAGAGAGTTAATAAGTATTAAAAAGCACATAGGAAAGTAAGGAGAGGAAGGGGGGAGTGGGTGCGTTGACGCTAGTTAGGGGCTCTTGATCCAAGGAATTAACCCTGTCTTCCCTTTCCTATGATCGAACCTGTTTTCCTTCCAGTTCCCCAGGCTCTGTATAACTCCTCCAGGTTTAGCGCTCCCTCATAATAATAATAGTTTTTTAACATTTCCTTTATGGTGCTGTAATAATTATACGGAAATAATGACAATAGTATAAATAATGATGATAACAGAATAAATAATGGTAATGAGTATTTGTATTTACATGTTTGTATTGATCCATAAGTCATCCTTCAATTTTTATTACTTTTTCTGAAATGCATTTTTTTCCTTTGATTACATTTAATTTCTTAGAAATGCATTTTTTGTTTTGTTGTTTCTGCTTGTAAGACTGATTTAAATATTGAGCTTATGTAAATTTAAAGGAAATGTATAATTATCATTGCATGAATAACCTCAAGGGAATCATGTAAATTTAAAATAAATAAAAAATATCTAACTTGAAGAAACGATTGTCTAACGTGCAGGGAATTAGCCAATAAAACCTTGTCAGGTGGAGGGACCAGTGGCGAAACTCTCGCTTCAGTTCTGGGCGAAACTCCGTGGTTGACTTATTCAGTGCTACGTATGATATACACACCGGGTAGTGTATGGCTCTGTGTATACATGCTGAGAGTTTACATTCATGGCTGTTTTAGAGGTTAAAGCGTTCTAGACCGGTGCTAGAGATGACTGGTGTAGTCAGTAAGCTTTAAACCCCAGAAGTGTTGCGTATCATACATGATAACACTAGCCGGTTTCTTTTTTGTCGAGAAGTTCCTTTTGATAACTGTTATTGACGTGAGAACTTGAAGGTGAGAGAAAAAAGACTTGATAGCCATGCTCTGTTAAGGTGGAGGTGACTGTACAGGTGCCTTAGTGACCCTCGTGTGGTAGACAGGCTTGAAACTCGACGAGTTTTGCGTATCCTGCATGACAACACCAGCCGTTATTTATCATGAAGTGCCTGATATTAAAGTGAAAACAAAGACTTATAGCCATACTCTGTATAGTGTGTGGCGAGTTATATTCTTCAGGAATAACACTTTTAGTTTCACTCTTGAAGTGAAATATAGTTTACCTGGAGAGAGTTCCGGGGGTCAACGCCCCCGCGGCCCGGTCTGTGACCAGGCCTCATGGTGAATCAGAGCCTGATCAACCAGGCTGTTACTGCTGGCCGCACGCAGGCCGACGTACGAACCACAGCCCGGCTGGTCAGGCACCGACTTTAAGTGCCTGTCCAGTGCCTGCTTGAAGACAGCCAGGGGTCTATTGGTAATCCCCCTTAAGTACGCTGGGAGGCAGTTGAACAGTCTTGGGCCCCTGACACGTATTGTGTTGTCTCTCAACGTATCTTTGGATTTCTTGCCAAATTTCTCTAGGTGGCGCTAAACGACGCTAGGTTAATGAGAAATGTATTGGTGAAACCGTCAAGATAAGGAAAAAGGCACTTATGTACTCTTAGCGGAACGTTTCCTATAATAAATGTCCTGAACTGTACAAAAATGTATATTTCCACACACGCTAAGTTAATGTTATCTGTAAATTGTTGATACGTCAAGGTAAAAATGGTATGTGATAGCCACAGTTACTCGTAACTGTCGAGCAGTAGAAATCTGGTGTTGAAGATTTGCAACTGGCTGCAAGTTAGACATCGATTCTTGCAGCAGCGACCACCTAGGAATAAACTCCCCCCTTCCTAAAGATATGTTTTGTGTTGTGCATTTTGAAAAAAAAAAAAACGCTACTGAAGGGATGGTTGGAGGACGTACAGTTGTCTCCTTGACACGAGTAGATGCTGCACGCGTCGCCTCCTAGAGTTGTACCTTAGAAACATCGCACAGAGAATTAACTAATCGTGCCAGGAGGAAGAACATCATCGTGAGATTATTTAATTAATGTGGTCACCGGGGCCTCTGGACGTGCAAGACGAGCTAAGTGGACGCTGTGAGAGGCAGGTAAATTTATTTAGGCACAGGTACACATAAGCACAATTACCATACATAGTTTAACTTGCTTAGAATAACCCAAAAAAGTCAGTGACTTGTTTCCATTGGGGGTCCTTCGAAGAGACTCATTGTCCAAACAACAGCTATGAATAACTACTTTGATAAACTATTATTAATTGATCATCGCTCTTACTTTTATTTATATATTTTTTTTATTAACACATAGGCCGTCTCCCACCAAGGCAGGGTGGCCCGAAAAAGAAGAACTTTCATCATTCACTCCATCACTGTCTTGCCAGAGGCGTGCTTACACTAGTTATAAAACTGCAACATTAACACCCCTCCTTCAGAATGCAGACACTGTACTTCCCATCTCCAGGACTCAAGTCCGGCCTGCCGGTTTCCCTAAATCCCTTCATAAATGTTACCTTGATCACACTCCAACAGCACGTCAAGTCCTAAAAACCATTTGTCTCCATTCCCTCTTGTCTAACACGCTCACGCATGCTTGCTGGAAGTCCAAGCCCCTCGCACACAAAACCTCTTTTACCCCCTCCCTCCAACCTTTCCAAGGCCGACCCCTACCCCGCCTTCCTCCACTACAGATTTATACACTCTCGAGGGGCTTGGACTTCCAGCAAGCGTGCGTGAGCGTGTTAGAAGCGAATGGAGACAAATGGTTTTTTAGGACTTGACGTACTGTTGGAGTGTGATCAAGGTAACATTTATGAAGGGATTCAGGGAAACCGGCAGGCCGGACTTGAGTCCTGGAGATGGGAAGTACAGTGTCTGCACTCTGAAGGAGGGGTGTTAATGTTGCAGTTTTGTAGCTGTAGTGAAAGCACGCCTCTGGCAAGACAGTGGTGGAGTGAATGATGGTGAAAGTTTTTCTTTATCATGCCACCCTGCCTTGGTGGGAAACGGCCTGTGTTAATAATAAAAAAAAAATATTTCACTATTATTGTATTCGGATCAATTTTATTTTTTGTTCTCTGTTTAATTTCCAACATTATACAGCGGCAGTAAAATAATTCAGTAACTGTTATTGTAAGCTAAAATTTTGTGAGGTTAAATCTCCCGTCGGGCGACTGTTACTTAGAATTTATTGGGCTCCTGTTTGGTGTTTGGGGTGTTTTATAGACCCTCTTTATGGTTTGATGTTTTTTATAAACCCTCTTTATCGTCTGATGTTTTTATAGACCCTCTTTATCGCTAGATATTTTTATAGACCCTCTTTATCGTTTGTTTTGTAGACCTCTTTTATTGGTTGGTGTTTCGGTGTTTTATAAACTCGTTTTCATTGCCAGGTGTTTACTGTATTTTATTGACCCTCTGTTCGATGTTTGCTTTGATTTTAGACCCTTTTTGTTGTCTTGTGTTTTGCTTTACAAACCCGCTTCATTACTTGGTGTTTTTTTTATAAGCCCTCTTTATTGTTTGGTGTTTTAATTTCATAGGTCCTCCCTACTGTGTTTTATAAACCTTGTTTGGTATTTGCTGTTTTTTATAGACCTCATTGGCGACTGCTGTGTTTAATAAGCACTAATGGTGTTTGTTTTGTAAAACTAACTAAACGCCACCTAAACTAAGCTTAATTAAACTCAACCAAACCTGACCTAATCTAACCTAGCCTAACCTTAGCTAGACGATACGTAGCCTAACCTTAGCTAGACGATACGTAGCCTAACCTTAGCTAGACGATACGTAGCCTAACCTTAGTTAGACAATACCTAGTCTAACCTTAGCTAGACGGTACCTAGCCTAATGTAACTTAACCGCTTGTAGTTGATATCTCCCAAAATGTAAATTTGCACCAAAAAAACTTGTTCCCTGAGGTGCGTACCTGGGTCGTTGAAAAGTGTGCAATAAAATAAAAGTTCCGTCCGAGTAGGTGCTGGTAACTGAAGCCACACTCGCTATTGTTTGGTGTTTGCTGTGTTTTATACTCTCCCTGTTTGGTGTTTGGTGTTTTAGAATCACTCTGTTTGGTGTTTGCTGTGTTTTGTACTCTCCCTATTGCTTGGTGTTTTCTGTGTTTTATACTCTCCCTGTTTGGTGTTTTATAATTTCCCTATTGCTTGGTATTTGCTGTGTTTTATACTCTCCCTGTTTGGTATTTTCCGTGGGTCCTATTGTTTGGTGTTTGCCGTGTTTTATATATCCTATTGTCTGGTGTTTGCCTTGTTTTATATATCCTATTGTCTGGTGTTTGCCGTGTTTTAAAGACCACCTTTACCTGGCTTGTGATTGATCAGTGTGTGTGTTCACGGGAGCCAGAGTGTTTTATACCACTGTGTGTGTGTGTTCACGGGAGCCAGAGTGTTTTATACCACTGTGTGTGTGTGTTCACGGGAGCCAAAGTGTTTTATACCACTGTGTATGTGTGTGTTCACGGGAGCCAGAGTGTTTTATACCACTGTGTGTGTGTGTTCACGGGAGCCAGAGTGTTTTATAACACTGTGTGTGTGTGTTCACGGGAGCCAGAGTGTTGGGATACCACTGTGTGTGTGTGTTCACGGGAGCCAGAGTGTTGGGATACCACTGTGTGTGTGTGTTCACGGGAGCCAGAGTGTTGGGATACCACTGTGTGTGTGTTCACGGGAGCCAGAGTGTTGGGATACCACTGTGTGTGTGTGTTCACGGGAGCCAGAGTGTTGGGATACCACTGTGTGTGTGTGTTCACGGGAGCCAGAGTGTTGGGATACCACTGTGTGTGTGTTCACGGGAGCCAGAGTGTTGGGATACCACTGTGTGTGTGTGTTCACGGGAACCAGAGTGTTGGGATACCACTGTGTGTGTGTGTTCACGGGAGCCAGAGTGTTGGGATACCACTGTGTGTGTGTGTTCACGGGAGCCAGAGTGTTGGGATACCACTGTATGTGTGTGTTCACGGGAGCCAGAGTGTTGGGATACCACTGTATGTGTGTGTTCACGGGAGCCAGAGTGTTGGGATACCACTGTGTGTGTGTGTTCACGGGAGCCAGAGTGTTGGGATACCACTGTGTGTGTGTGTTCACGGGAGCCAGAGTGTTGGGATACCACTGTGTGTGTGTTCACGGGAGCCAGAGTGTTGGGATACCACTGTCTGCAGGTCGAAGAAACATCAGCTCTAATACGTGGATACATACACAGAGAGGTGTATGTCTGTGTGTATATACACCGAGAGTTCATTTTAAAATCCATTTTAGTGGTTAAAGTATTCTTGACTGGGTATGAGCGGGTTACCTGCAGCCTTAATGACCCTAGCGCAGTTGATAGGATTTAAACCCAATTAACCAAGTAGATGTCAGGAGGGAGGAACTTCTGAAGACCAGACTACTCTACTAAACTCTTGTCTCTCTTTCTCTCCCTCTCGTCTCTCTCTCTCTCTCTCTCTCTCTCTCTCTCTCTCTCTCTCTCTCTCTCTCTCTCTCTCTCTCTCTCTCTCATCTTTCTCTCTCTCTCATCTTTCTCCCTCCCTCTCTTCCCCCTCCCTTCTCCCTATGGAATCCAATAAAAAAAAGTATTGGAACAAAACGTGAGTGTGTCGAGGCTTCGCGTCTAGTTAAGAGTGTAACAGTTAAATATTTTGCGGCGCATAATTAAAACTTGAGTCATTACATAGTCATTAGGGATTTTTGTTTGGGGGAAAAAAACAAAAAGTTGAAAAAGGTCTCAGGACGGACCCTCGCCTGCATTATTATATTCATAACAAAGGACGTATAAACCGAGAGGGAAATATCTCTGAGAATATATCTTCTGAGAGGCTATTTTAATCCTTGCTGTATCATCGTACGGGTTTAGCGCTCCTCCCTTGATTAGAATAATAATTTTAAAAAATATTTTAATCCTTATTTTGGGTATTAAAGGAGTTCTTGACTGGTGGTAAACAGGTGACGTGGACTCTTAATGCAGTCGACGGCCTCTCAACCATCCAACAAACATTACCTAACGAGATGTTAAGAGTGATTGTGTTTATTTTTGGGGGGCTTAATGTTAGCCTTCAAGAGAAGGGGTGTGCTGCATTGGTGCCAGGGAAGGGCTCTTGATCTCAGGAATTGGTTTCCCGCTCCTTGAGTCAAATCTAGCTGCCTTGCATTTACCATAATCTCTATAACACCTTACCTGTAGAGGACTTCACCATTAACGTCGTAATAATAATAATAATAATAATAATAATAATAATAATAATATATAATGCATAAACTATATAGAATTTCGTTTTATGGATATTTGGATCTGTCGTTATCCTGGGAACGAAAACACACACACACACACACACACACACACACACACACACACGAGGCAGCACTGCAGTTGACCTACACTCACATGCTAGGCAGAAATTAGGTGCGACCTCGTCCAGTTGATCTGTGAAAAGCCAAGGTGTGTGGTGGAATCTGTGCATAGCTGCTCACTCCTGAGTCAAGCAGCAGGTCGGAAATGCATACACCACCGGAGGTCACATCAGTGGACTGGAGACACCAACAAGCTTGCAGAGTTGTGCTGTGGGATAAGAGAAGTAAAAACTTACAACTAGCTGAGGTCTCTACCAAGACCAATATTGCTAGTATACAAGGTTTTTAAAGTAGGTGGGAAGGATATTTTAGCTGAGCATAGGTATAATAAGCAAACAGGGAAATGGGTAAAAGTTAGCAGGGAAATGGGTAAAAAGATGGATGAGGAACATAGGATGTACAACAAAAGGGTATCGCTATCCTCCCGCTGAGATGCGAGACGAAAGACGGAAGCTACTGGACATCTTAACTGCAGACTTACCTGGAGAGTTTACCTGGTGAGAGTTCCGGGGGTCAACGCCCCCGCGGCCCGGTCTGTAAAATTCAGAGGGAAATGTAATTAAAATTTGATTTCTTCGGCAATAGACAGAGAAGAAGAAGCAGATATTAATGGAAGAGGTGGGTTAACTAAGAAAGGAGGTGCAGAGACTGGAAGCTGAGCTAGCTAAGGTGAATACTGGAAAAGGGGAGTCCAACTGAGGAACTGGGAACAATGAAGGGAGAGAACTTTTCAAACATTATGAAAAATGAGGAAATATAAAAAATAATACAAGAGACAGTGAGGGAGGCTGTAATAAATGAGACACAAAGAACAATCATACAACAGAATGGAGAATTCTTTGATTTTTAGACTACCAGAGCAATAAGAGAAGACAAGTGAACGATAGGGAGTCAAGACTTGTTAACAGTCCCAGGTTCAGAGGAGGTAAGAAACTATTGTCTTCAGAGTGGGATCATACAAAAGAGGACGACGTCACAAAGTAAAAATAATCTTTAATCAGAAGCAATAAAGTATCGGGTACTAAACACAAATCGAAACCTCGGAAAGTGGGAAAGGTAGGATGGAATATTTACGCAGAGAGATCAGACATACGAGTAGAGAAAAGTTGCCAAGCCGAAGTGGAAGAAGAGGAAAACTGGGAGAGAGAGAATCACAAAAGCAGGGGTGGAAGTGTGAGAGCCAGAACACTCAGAGAATGAAGAACTATCAACCAGCACACAGGTGTTAAAACTGGCAACCCCATTCCCTCCCCCTCTAACTGAACTAATCTAAACACCACTAATGATCCAACCACTTTCTCTGTTCCCTTGCTTACTTCCACTCTCGCCTACATTCCCTCATTTCCTCTTCTCCCTCTTCATAACAGTTCTTGTGATAACACGTCCTATCCCTTTCCCTTTCATTCTGCTTTCACTACCCCCCCTCGTCCTCTCTCCCACTCAAACTCTCTCTCCAGAAGCCCCCTGACCCATGCGCAAGGAATCCAGGAACCCACAAACCGGAATGGGTGCATGTGACGAATGAGGTTCCAGTGGACCGGTACTGTTTCTTGTTTAAGTGAATGACATGACGTTAGGGACAGAGGTGTCCCTCTTCACAGATGATGTGAAGCTAATGAAAATACAAGGAGACGAGAACCAGGAAAATTTACAAATGTATCTGGACAGGCTGCAGGTCGGGTCTGACAAATGACTTCTGGAGTCTACCTCAGCAAGTGCAAAGTTATGAAGTTTGGGGAAGGACAAAGATGACCGCAGGCGAAGTACAGGCTCGCGGGTCAAAGGCTGCAAGTCTGACTCAAGGGAGAAGGACCTTGGGGTGAACATTATACCGAGCACATCCCCTGAGGAGCATATCAACCAAATGACTTTTGCAGCAAATGCGCGTCTAGCAAATCTATAAATAGCTTTACGACATCTAAGGAGTTATTCACGACACTAATTCGTGTACATTAGGCCCATGTTGGAGTATACAGCACCAGTATGGAACCCACACCTGTTCAAGCATGTCAAGAAAATGGAGAAAGTGCAGAGGTTAGAAACGAAAGTAGTCAGAGATAAGGGGTATAACCTATGAGGAGAGGTTAAGGTAACTCACCCCTGATGAGCTAGAGGACAGGAGGACTTGGAGTGATTTGGAAAACAGGAGCACGAGGGCACAGCTGGAAGATGAAGATTCAGATGAGTCATAGAGATGTTAAGAAGTATTTATCAAGCCTTTAGAGTAGTCAAGAAGTGGAACAATCTGGAGAGTGAAGCGGTATAGGCAGGATCCATATATGGCTTTAGGAAGTGGTACGATAAGGTTCTCGAAGCTAGGAGAGAGAGAAAACCTAGTGGCGAGTACGTACACACACACGCACGCACACACACACACACACACACACACACACACACACACACACACACACACACACACATACACACACACACACACACACACACACATACACACACGAGTCCATTCATGTATGTCCACTTGTAAGGAGTTCTGAAAAAGATTTACTAAGTAAATGTACATGTCGGTACAGAGGTCCAGTTAGTTGGATGTCTGTACGGCGAGTAACTGGATGGGTGTGTGGTAGGGATGTATCGGATGTGAAAAATTTAGATATCCGGTATGCGGATGTGTATACGGATGTCTTACTCATTTTACGGCTGCGAATGCGGATACGGATGTAAAAAATTGTGCGGATGTTCCGCGGATGCGGATGTAAGAAATTGTGCGGATGTTCCGCAGATGCGGATGCAAATATCCGATACATCACTAATGTGTGGGAGGGAGCTAGGTCTGAGACCAGTAACTGGATGGGTGTGTGGGAGGGAGCTAGGTCTGAGACCAGTAACTGGATGGGTGTGTGGGAGGGAGCTAGGTCTGAGACCAGTAACTGGATGGGTGTGTGGGAGGGAGCTAGGTCTGAGACCAGTAACTGGATGGGTGTGTGGGAGGGAGCTAGGTCTGAGACCAGTAACTGGATGGGTGTGTGGGAGGAGCTAGGTCTGAGACCAGTAACTGGATGGGTGTGTGGGAGGGAGCTAGGTCTGAGACCAGTAACTGGATGGGTGTGTGGGAGGAGCTAGGTCTGAGACCAGTAACTGGATGGGTGTGTGGGAGGGAGCTAGGTCTGAGACCAGTAACTGGATGGGTGTGTGGGAGGGAGCTAGGTCTGAGACCAGTAACTGGATGGGTGTTTGGGAGGGAGCTAGGTCTGAGACCAGTAACTGGATGGGTGTGTGGGAGGGAGCTAGGTCTGAGACCAGTAACTGGATGGGTGTGTGGGAGGGAGCTAGGTCTGAGACCAGTAACTGGATGGGTGTGTGGGAGGGAGCTAGGTCTGAGATCAGTAACTGGATGGGTGTGTGGGAGGGAGCTAGGTCTGAGACCAGTAACTGGATGGGTGTGTGGGAGGGAGCTAGGTCTGAGACCAGTAACTGGATGGGTGTGTGGGAGGGAGCTAGGTCTGAGACCAGTAACTGGATGGGTGTGTGGGAGGAGCTAGGTCTGAGACCAGTAACTGGATGGGTGTGTGGGAGGGAGCTAGGTCTGAGACCAGTAACTGGATGGGTGTGTGGGAGGGAGCTAGGTCTGAGACCAGTAACTGGATGGGTGTGTGGGAGGGAGCTAGGTCTGAGACCAGTAACTGGATGGGTGTGTGGGAGGGAGCTAGGTCTGAGACCAGTAACTGGATGGGTGTGTGTTAGGGAGCTAGGTCTGAGACCAGTAACTGGATGGGTGTGTGTTAGGGAGCTAGGTCTGAGACCAGTAACTGGATGGGTGTGTGGGAGGGAGCTAGGTCTGAGACCAGTAACTGGATGGGTGTGTGGGAGGGAGCTAGGTATGAGACCAGTAACTGGATGGGTGTGTGGGAGGGAGCTAGGTCTGAGACCAGTAACTGGATGGGTGTGTGGGAGGGAACTAGGTCTGAGACCAGTAACTGGATGGGTGTGTGGGATGGAGCTAGGTCTGAGACCAGTAACTGGATGGGTGTGTGTTAGGGAGCTAGGTCTGAGACCAGTAACTGGATGGGTGTGTGGGGTCCTGGAGGGAGTGTTGTACAGAAAGCAGAAGTCAACAAAGCTCACACTAAGAACATCAGCCACTTAGGGGAAAATCTGTGTCCGATCTGAGCCGGTTAGGAAGCAGCAGCAGCTGCAGATTGCTGTTTCGTCGATGCAGCTAGATCAGCAGCAGCAGTCAGTGCCGTACCTTTGCAGCTGCGGGGCGAGTAAGTTATGCCTCAGCTCAGCCTCTACTTTGTGGGAAGAGTAAGTGGAGGTGGAAAGACCCTGATTTATGAGGCCGTCTCCTCAGCGGGAGTATAGCCTCTCTCCCTTTACTCCAAGAATGCATTACAGGCAGACGAAGGTATGTTAGTGTCTCTCTGGTAGAGACCATTGGTCTGAAAGTGAATTGTATGGCGAGTTAGTTTATTCAGGAATACACAAATACAGTTATATAGATTATCATACATAGCAGCATATGTGTAGAGAACCCAGGATAACCAAAAAAAGTCAAAGTGAAAAAAGTCGCTAAGTCACTTATGTACAGTTCAGAACATTTATTAAATGAATTATATCTCCACGAGAATATCTCTCCACGAGAATTATGAAACGAGTCTAGGAACGGCAGTCAGGTGTCAAGCTGCGAGAGCGTAGTAGTAGTACCTGGTCAGTACCTGGAAGGTATTCCCGGGATCAACGCCTTTAAGTATCTGTCCAGCTCCCTCTTGAAGGTTGCCAGGGGCCTATTGGTAATTTCCCTTATGCCTGGTGGGAGGCTGTTGAACAATCTTGGGCCCCGGACACTTATGGTGTTCTCTCTTAGTGTACCAATGGCGCCCCTACTTTTCATTGGGGGTATTTTGCACCGCCTTCCTAGTCTTTTACTTTCATAGGGAGTGATTTGTGTGTGCAGATTCGGGACCATTCCTTCTAGGATTTTCCAAGTATAGATTATGATATATGTATCTCTTTCGCCTGCGTTCCAGCGAGTACAAGTCAAGTGGTTCCAAGCGTTCCCAGTAGTTGAAGTGTTTGATAGAACTTATATGTGCAGTAAAGGTTCTCTGTACATTCTCTAGAGCTGCAGTTACTCCTGCTTTGAACTGAGATGTCAGTGCGCAGCATTAACATTGTGGTAGCAGTCGTAGAAGTGCTAGAGGTAGTTGTACATTTCTGGTGAGATGGGTAGGATTTTAGAAGGACCTGTCAACATGAACTAGTAGATCCACTGTGGTGCTCTTCCATACATGGTACTCTGGTGGGTATCACGTGACAGTGGTCTCCAAAACTGGCAATATTATGTTGATGACACTTTAGATATG
This sequence comes from Cherax destructor, assembly GCA_009830355.1. Taxonomy (NCBI): domain Eukaryota; kingdom Metazoa; phylum Arthropoda; class Malacostraca; order Decapoda; family Parastacidae; genus Cherax; species Cherax destructor. The sequence continues at coordinate 87,994 of WNWK01003494.1, read as the reverse complement.
GTGTAACTGCAGGACTTCTGATGGTCTTTACTACTGATGGTAATTAGGGCGGCCTATATACACTCTTCTCGTTTTCGTTAATCTTCCTAGACGCCTAACCTTTCCTCGTTAAACTTCAGGTGTCCAACATTGTCTCTGTGTTGGATACGTGTTTTTATGGTAATCACGGCTGAAGGCGTTCTTGTGCACATGGATCCTACTTGAGGACTATGTAGAAGGCACTGTAGAAGATATCTTTATTCCGAAACGTTTTGGGCTACACAGTAAGATTCTTCAGTCGAATAGAGAGGAGGCAGCAGAAGCAGTAGAGATGTAAGAAAGGACGACGTCATCAGTCCATCACCCTCGAAGACGTAGTTTTGAGGTAGTCAGTCCCCCAGCCTGTAGAAGAGTTCCACTCGAGGATGGACAGATTACTTTGCCTTTACATCTCACTGCTTCTGCTGCCTCCTCTGTATTCGACTGAAGAAGCCTACTGTGTAGGCGAAATGTTTCGGAATAAAGACACCTGACTGTTGCACATAACTTTCTTATCAACTTATCGGTATTGTATGTCATTATCATATTCCTACTGGCCCATGCTAACAGGACCTTCTCAAACTCGACCTACTACTACTACTACTACTAACTATTACTGTTACTACTACTACTACTATTATCACCACCGTAGCCGATTCCCTTCCCCCTCCCTCATCCCCCTTCCCCAAGCCCCGTCCCTCGTCCCCCTTCCCCCAGCCTCATCCCTCATCCCCCTTCCCCAAGCACCCTCCCTCATCCCCCTTCCCCATGTCCCCTCCCTCTGCCCCCTTCATCACCATCACCAATGTGTCAGTCACCACAACCACTACGACAAATCCATGGACCACTACTGCCACCATCACAATCACCACAATCATCACAACCATGACTACCACCATCACCACCACCACCACCACCCACCATCACCACCACCACCACCCACCATCACCACCACCACCCACACCCATCACCACCACCACCACCCATCACCACCACCACCACCCACCACCATCACCACCACCACCACCCACCACCATCACCACCATCACCACCACCACCCACCATCACCACCACCATCACCACCATCACCACTACCACCCACCACCATCATCACAACCATCACCGCCACCATCATCACCACCACCTTCATCACAACCACCCACCACCATCACCATCATCACCACCATCATCACCACCATCACCACCATCATCATCATCACCACCACCATCACCACCACCACCATCACCACCCACCACCACATTTACGTTGGTTAACACTTTAAAAACTATAGCAAAAAGTTAAGGTACAGCAGCAACCTGCCTTAATTCTTTCTCAATATCTGAACATTTTTAGTTTAAAACCACAGCAGCAGCAGCAGCGGCAGCGGCAGCAGCAGCAGCGGCAGCAGCGGCAGTGGCAGCAGCGGCAGCAGCGGCAGCAGCGGCAGCAGCGGCAGCGGTAACAATGTTTTAAAGAACGGGATCAAATTTGTTTAGGCCTACACTGTACGGAGGATCAAAAGTGGCGAAACACTGAAATAGTGAAACTTTTGATGCTTGTGTCGTGGGAGAAACTCTGAAAAGCGTAAAACGTGATGCTTCTTGAGGGGTGAGAGAAACGTTGAACAGGGTGAAACGTGAGCTTGAGGGATGGGAGGCGACCTCCAAGGAGGTTCCTTGAAGCTGGTGTGGGGCTCTTGATCACAGGATTTGGAGTTGCTCTACCCTTCCATCAGACCCAGTAACACTGCAGTTGTTGCTGCCACCCAGTAACACTGCAGTTCTTACTGTCACCCAGTAACACTGCAGGTGTTGCTGCCATTCAGTAACACTGCAGGTGGTGCTGCCATCCAGTAACACTGCAGGTGGTGCTGCCATCCAGTAACACTGCAGGTGGTGCTGCCATCCAGTAACACTGCAGGAGTTGCTGCCGCCCAAGAACACTGTAGGTGTTGTTGCCATCCAGTAACACTGCAGTTGCTACTGTCACCCAGTAACACTGCAGGTGTTGCTGCCATCCAGTAACACTGCAGGAGTTGCTGCCGCCCAAGAACACTGCAGGTGTTGCGGCCATCCAGTAACACTGCAGGTGTTGCTGCCATCCAGTAACACTGCAGGAGTTGCTGCCGTCCAAGAACACTGCAGGTGTTGCTGCCACCCAGTAACACTGCAGTTGTTACTGTCACCCAGTAACACTGCAGGTGTTGCTGCCGCCCAATAACACGGGATCATCTTAGGGAACACTAACATGGTTTCAGAGAGGGGAAAACTCAGCCTTGCCAACCTTCACCTCTCAAGAGTCCGACAAGTACTAGGGAGTGGGATAGCCTGCAAGTACCTGGCTTATCTGAATGCCTCTGGCACCCTACCCCAGCAGTGACTGGTCCACCAGTCACCATGCCAGTCAACTGAAGAAGGTTGAGGCGGTGGGCCCAGGAGATGAAACTCGACTCTAAGTAATAATGTTAGATAAAAAGATACAAGAGCAACTAATGGGACATTGTGGCAACTTGTCGCTCTCCAGGAGCTTTGTCGAATCTTTGTGTGTTGGCTTGGCAAAGCTCCTGGAGAGCGAAACGTTGCCGCAATAAAATATCGCATTAGTTGCACTTGTGTCCTTTTTACCTAACAGTAAGTAATTTTATTTAGTCACAGGTACACAAAGGTACAACTACCACACTTAGTGTACATTAACTAGGGCATGTATACCACTGTGTGTTGCATCCTGGGTGGATGCAACACACAGGGGTATACATGCCCTAATAACCTATCCATTTGAGCCTCAATCAGTCGTCCAGAATAACTAGGCCCTGACTACAATGAACTGGGGGACACATTTCATACATTTCTGGCAGAAACATTCCCAATTAGTCGCGCACACAAGGAGAACCTGGCCACTTTTATGATAGTCACGCAACAAAATATTAAATGATATATTCGGAGCGTCGACTGAATTCCTTGACAAAGTTACTGAGGCGGAAATTGACGGTGGTCGCCACTCTCTAGTCCAGCAGACTCACTCTCTCTCTCTCTCTCTCTCTCTCTCTCTCTCTCTCTCTCTCTCCCTCCCTCTCTCCCTCTCCCCTCTCCCCCTCTCTCCTCTCTCCCTCTCTCCCTCTCTCCCTCTCTCCCTCTCTCTCCTCTCTCCTCTCCCCTCCTCCCTCTCCCCTCCCTCTCCCCTCTCCCCCCCCTCTCCAGTTGACACTAAAATAGACCATCAGATAAATTCTGATAAGAGCACGAGACACTTACAGGATCTTCTAGATAGGATGTCCTAAATAGGATGACGCCATAGGATGATGTCCTAGATAGGACGACGTGTCTATGGCGCCTATAAAGTAAATGACGTGTAGATCTCAGTGAAGATGAATGTGGAAAAGATTTAGGAATTCTGGTTAGCTGGTTAGCAGAAATTTAAAGCCAAGACTTCTTTGACCTGGCATAGTACATCCTTAGCACATCCTACTCTGCGGCGCTGTATGACCCTGGAAGGTTTAGCGCTTAATTCTGATTGTAATAATAATGCCAAGATAGTGCATAAGTGCTCGCAGTAAAGCCATAGAATTCCTGGTTTCATATCAAGAAGTCTAAATAATAGTCCTCAGGTTATACTTCAGCTTAATATATCTTTGTTTAAACCTCATTTAGATTAAGCTACTTACTTCTGTAATAACAGAATGGACACCAATCTGCTGGGAAACATACAGAGAGGGATTAAGAATTAAGACATGTGCAACATCTGGGTATCTTTATTGTAGACGTTTCGCCATCCAGTGGCTTTATCAATAAAAATTCAAGGACATAATGGGAAGACAGTAGAACTACATACAAAATACGAGATAATCAGTCCCTCAACCTTGGAATTAATGAAGAGCACTGTAGTCTTGAAGAATCTGAAGCACAGGCACGTAGCTTGGCGCTTATATACTGGCGACAGGTGAGGGACGTGCAGCAGACGAAGGCATTCACGGGTAGGCGGGATTTCCCAGTGGAAGTAGGTCATACCCAAGCGATGGGTGTATATACCATAATGTACGTACAATAAGAAGGATGACATAGTTGATTCCCTGTATCGAAATCTTTCCTCGAGAATGCAGTAGACTGAAGGTGCTAAATTGACACTTTGGAGAGGCGTAGCCTAAGGCAGGATTTGACCGAAGTGTACAACTGGAAAAGTGGAATAAGTAAAGGGGATATAAACAACGTGCCGAAAATACCTAAGCAAGACAGGACGCAAAACAACTGATTCAAGCTGGACAAAGTGAGATTGAGAGAAGATATATTGAAGTGCCGGTTTAGAAATAAAGTTCTTGGTAAGTGGAACAAACTTCCAAGTAGCGTCACTGTAGCGATAACCTTGAATACATGTGTGGATGTGAGTTAGACTTGCCTAGCATGGATCAGTAGGCCTAATGCAGTCTTCATTCATGTATTCTATCTCTAATTCATTTGTAGGAAGGCAGGTAATGACCACAACTATGGTAGCATGGCAGATATTGACCACAAGTATGGCAGGAAAGTAATGGGGATGCTGCTGTAACACCAGTCAGCCAGGTCACCCCAGTCAGCCAGGTCACCCCAGTCAGCCATGTCACCCCAGTCAGCCAGGTCACACCAGCCAGCTAGGTCACACCGGCCAGCCATGTCGCACCCTCCAGCCAGGTCACCCCAGCCAGCCAGGTAATACCAGTCAGCCAGGTCACCCCAGTCAGCCAGGTCACACCAGCCAGCTAGGTCACACCGGCCAGCCATGTCGCACTCGCCAGCTAGTCACCCCAGCCAGCCAGGTAAACCAGTCAGCCAAGTCACCAGTCAGCCAGGTCCACGTCAGCCAGGTCACCCAGTCAGCCATGTCACCCCAGTCAGCCAGGTCACACCAGCCAGCAGGTCACACCGGCCAGCCATGTCGCACCCTCCAGCCAGTCACCGTCAGCCAGGTCACCCCAGTCAGCCATGTCACCAGTCAGCCAGGTCACCAGCCGCTGGTCACACCGGCCAGCCATGTCGCACCCTCCAGCCAGGTCACCCCAGCCAGCCAGGTAATACCAGTCAGCCAGGTCACCCCAGTCAGCCAGGTCACACCAGCCAGCTAGGTCACACCGGCCAGCCATGTCGCACTCGCCAGCCAGGTCACCCCAGCCAGCCAGGTAATACCAGTCAGCCAGGTCACCCCAGTCAGCCAGGTCACACGTCAGCCAGGTCACCCCAGTCAGCCATGTCACCCCTAGCCAGTCACACCAGCCAGCTAGGTACACCGCCAGCCATGTCGCACCTCCAGCCAGGTCACCCCAGCCAGCCAGGTAATACCAGTCACCAGGTCACCCCAGTCAGCCAGTCACACCAGCTATAGGTCACACGCCAGCCATGTCCACTCGCCAGCCAGGTCACCCCAGCCAGCCAGGTAATACCAGTCAGCCAGGTCACCCCAGTCAGCCAGGTCACACCAGTCAGCCAGGTCACACCAGCCAGCTAGGTCACACCGGCCAGCCATGTCGCACTCTCCAGCCAGGTCACCCCAGCCAGCCAGCTAATACCAGTCAGCCAGGTCACCAGTCATTCCTTCATCCTATTTCGTGTTTTTTCATTCTTCGTCTTTCTTTCAAAACCATTCATCTCGTTCACTTTGTACTGTTCATGCCGTACCTGCCGTTCTTCTTTCAATGGATCGTTGTTGCCGTTCCTCACTGTGTTAGACCGTTCCTGCCGTTCCTCCTCTGTGAACCGTTCCTTCCTTCCTTCCTCTCTTGGAACCGTTCCATCTCCATCGTCTCCCAGGCGACGTTCCCAGGAGACCGGTGGACACTCCCTCTCTATGCCTCTCCATCACCCCTGTCTTCCCTCCCTCAATTATCGGCTTCGCATTAGATATTCTCTGCCAAATTCTCCCTTTCTGCCCTTCCCTCATACTAGACCTGCTCCCTCACTTCCTAGCCAGGAGGGAGAGGGGTGGGGTGGGGGAAGGGTGAAAACCTCCGAGCTGGGGACAGTGAACAAGAACCCCTCCCGGAGTCTGCCTGAAGTGTTCCGGGGGTCAACGCCTCCGCGGCCCGGTCTCAGACCATGCCTCCTGGTGGATGTAGGTCTGATCAACTAGGCTGTTAGTACTGGCCTCAAGTATTTCAACGTACAAACAACAGCCCGGCTGATTAGGAACTGAATTTAGAAACGTGCAGTTTTCCCTCTTGAAGACAGTCAAGGGTCTATTGGTAATCCTTCTTGTATATGCTGGTAGGCTGTTAGATATTCTTGGGCCCCTTACATTTATTGTGTTGTCTCTGCATTCACGACACCCTTGCTTTTCATTGGAATTATTTTCCACTGCCAAGCCTTTTGCTTTTGTAGGAAGTGATTTCTGTGTGCAGATTTGGAAACGATCCCTCTAGGATTTCCAGGTTTAAATTTTGATGCATCTTTCTCACCTTCGTTCCAGGGAGTACAGGTCAAGGGACTTCAAATGTTCCCATTAGTTGAGCTGCCTGACTGTACTTATACTGCAGTGAAGGTTCTCTGTACATTCTCTAGATTTGTAATTTTTGCCCGACTGACGACGAGCTGTTAGTATATAGCAGTATTCAAGCATAAAAGAATAAGTGACTTAGAGGATCATCAGTGGCTTGGCATCTCTTGTGTTGAAGGTTCTCATTATCCATCCTATCATTTTTCCTTTCGGTTGTGATAATGACACTGTTGTGATGCTGAAGGTGAGATCCTCTGACATTATCACTCCTAGGTCCTCCACGTTCTAACATTTATTTCCCCATTTTTTCCAAAGAGTAACTGAAATTTATCTTCAAAGTTTTTTTTATCTAGAAAACTATTCTATGTGATAGTTACGTTGTGGAACAAAAGCTACTTTACTCCTTCACACACCATCACACGGGATGGGTTGCTCCATCACACGGGATGGGTTGCTCCATCACACGGGATGGGTTGCTATATCACACGGGATGGGTTGCTCCATCACACGGGATGGGCTGCTCCATCACACGGGATGGGTTGCTCCATCACACGGGATAGGTTGCTCCATCACACGGGATGGGCTGCTTCATCACACTGGATGGGTTGCTCCATCACACGGGATGGGTTGCTCCATCACACGGGATGGGTTGCTCCATCACACGGGATGGGTTGCTCCATCACACGGGATGGGCTGCTCCATCACACGGGATAGGTTGCTCCATCACACGGGATGGGCTGCTCCATCACACTGGATGGGCTGCTCCATCACACTGGATGGGTTGCTCCATCACACGGGATGGGTTGCTCCATCATACGGGATGGGTTGCTCCATCACACGGGATGGGTTGCTCCATCACACGGATGATTGCTCCATCGAGATGTTGCTCCATCACACGGATGATGCTCATCCAGGGATGCGTTGCTCCATAACACGGGATGGGTTGCTCCATCACACGGATGGATTGTCCATCAGGGATGGGTTGCTCCATCACACGGATGGCTGCCCATCCACGGGATGGGCTGCCCATCACACGGATGGGCTGCCCATCACACGGATGGGTCATCACGGGATGGGTTGCTCCATCACACGGGATGGGTTGCTCCATCACACGGATGGGTTTCCATCACACGGGATGAGTTGCTCCATCATAGGATGGTTGCTCATCACCGGATGTTGCTCCATCACACGGAGGGTGCTCCATCACGGATGATTGCTCCATCACGGATGGGTTGCTCCATCACACGGGATGAGTGCTCCATCACACGGAGTTGCCAACAGGATGGTGTCATCAAGCAGAGAGAGAGAGAGAGAGAGACAGAGAGAGAGAGAGACAGAGACAGAGACAGAGACAGAGACAGACAGACAGACAGAGAGACAGAGAGAGAGACAGAGACAGAGAGACAGAGAGACAGAGAGAGAGAGAGACAGAGAGAGAGACAGAGAGAGAGAGAGAGAGAGAGAGAGAGGAGAGAGAGAGAGAGAGAGAGACAGAGAGACAGACAGACAGACAGAAAGACAGACAGAGAGACAGACGGACAGACAGACAGACAGAACAACAACTGGGAAATAGAGGATGAGATTAATGGAGACGACCAGCAAGACAACAAGGTCTGGAGTGGTAGGGTGGTCAGTGTTGACACACTAAGCTGCACTGACAGCTCAACCAGCACAGCTCCAGTTCCTGGTCCCGCCTTGTTTACACGACTGGATCAGCAGTCGCTGCTCTTAGCTTCCCTCATATACAGCTTTCAAATGAATGTCTGGAGTTTGTTTGGAATACCAGTTGTTTACCTTCTGTTTTCACCACTCTTACACTTTCTAACATTGCAGTGGCTCATCTGTTGTGAGCCGCCGCCTGTCACTGAAGATGTGCTCTTATCCTCAGTGGCTCCACTGGATGTTGTTCTAACCATTCTCATATTAAGCAGCATCATTGATCATGCAAACAATACCAATGCTTTGCTTGCACATAATGATCATGCTTCCCTGTCCCTTGCAACCTGCAGTGTGATGCAACATTCAGCACTTCACACATTGCCTCTGCTCCTTCTCTTAGCACCCACGGTGACACATGCTCACTGGCCGGGTCTCACTGACCTCCATGTATCCAGCTCACTCAGATTCTTCACTTCTTGAGTGGAGTTGTGTGTGTACTTAGTTATGTGATGTCTCAGCTCCTGGCCCCGTCTCAGCTTCCCAAAAGCGACCAGCTCGAACCAGTTTGTCGCTTCTCAGTGTTTCAACATCTGCTTTATCAAATCCTTCGTCTTTATATTCCTTAAAACATATTTACCCTCTTCCACTCCCTCCTCTCATTTTCTTGCTTAACGTTTTTTCGTACTTTATATATCTCCAGACTTATTATTTGGTCTTTTATATTTTTTACGTGACTGTGTAGCAGTATCACTTCTTTTTTCTCCTTCAATGTAATGACATTCTTGAATTATCGCTCTGCTTCCCTTCTTATTTTAACATATACCTAGCTCTTCTGCTTATTTTCCTGTACTCTCGTCATCTGTACTTTTCAGCTCACTTGTGTGTCTAGCTTAGCTATATCTCTGGTTAAACCAAAGACATTCTTTATGTTCTACATTTTCAATTTTGATTGGTATGAACTTTTCTGTGGTATCCTTGTACATTTTATCTAATGTTTCCATGTCGTGGGTTGTCTGATAATCCAATTACCTTTCCCATTATACATCATTTAAGTAGTTTCTGTCCTACATAGGTTCCTCTTCTTTACTCTTTATATTACTTGTCCTATTATCTTTTATGCCAAGTTTACGTAAGATGGAAAAAACCCTGATGCAGTTGAGTTGGTTTGTGTCCTCAGTTTTTGTGGTTTCTTCGACATGTTGGGGATAAAATTTTCAGCCACTGCGTCAAATCTTGCTCTCCACACTTTATATAACTTTCTTTCCTCCTCTGTGTAGATCACAGTTGTCTTATTTCCTTGTGAGAAACTGGTCCTACTTGCTCTCTCCACTGATTTCTTCAAGATGTGTATTGTGACTACTGACGACTTCATACACATGCTTCTGTCTCCTCAAGTTCAGGTTGTAAATCACTGATACATTTTCCTTGTTTCCCAGTAGTTATTTCTCTTGCAGTGTCGTCATGGAACGCCTCGCTGTTCTGATTCTTTAAACTGAAAAGTTTACTTGTTCCTTATCATTAGTACCATAACATCTCTGTTATCTCTTCGTATGTTACTCCCCTTTTTTCCCTCCCACCTTTGTCTGCCCTGAAACTACCTGCCTCTACCTTGAAGTCACCTGTATCACGAACACAGGTAATGAATGGCCTGTGAGACCTGGTCGTAATGGGAATTGGAGCAAACTCAGCAGTAGACTATAATGTATATTTTTGCTTTCACCCAGTATATACAGGTATGTACAATATGTACAAATAAAATAAGTGTGCACTACGGTGACAGATGGCAAAGCAGAAGCCAGAGTGCACCGTACTCAACCAGCAGCTAGGCAAGTCTGCCAATGCTTACCGCAAGTGAACCACGTTGCTTCAGCTTTGGTGGGCTTGCCAGTGATTGGTCAATGAATCAAGGTACTGATTTAACGACGGGTATCCTATCGATCGTTGAACTTTTAGCATCCGGTTCGCTGGTTGGGAGGCAGCCTATGTGGGAGTGTGACATAGCAGGTGTTAAATTTCCCCGTATATCTTCGACCTAAATTGTACTGTGCTCTCTCGGTTGTAACTAGAACTGAGCTTCGAGGTAAGCTGATTCTTCCTAGCTCCGAGGTGAAGCGTCCGGCCAGGTGACACAGCACCTACCTAGCTCCGAGGTGAAGCGTCCGGCCAGGTGACACAGCACCTACCTAGCTCCGAGGTGAAGCGTCCGGCCAGGTGACACAGCACCTACCTAGATCAGGGTGGTTCAACATTGTGGTCATCCTGGCCACATGAACACAAGAACTGAGGTCTGTGAGCCGCTTGATAATTTACTCTATAAAAGAAGACAAGATATAAAACCATCATTATTAGTCTACGAGCTGTATGACCCCTGTGGTTTAGCGCTTCTTTTTGATTGTAATAATAATAATTAGTCTACGAGCTTAAAAGTTTGTAAACAATCTTACATCATGAAGTCTGGTAATAATGGAAGAATCACCGACAAAATGTTAGGTAAATGAACACTAATGCAACTAATGTGACATTTTATTGTGGCAACGTTTCGCTCTCCACGAGCTTTGTCAGTATAACGGCTTGACAATAAAATGTCACATTAGTTGCATCTGTGGCCATTTACCTACCATGAAGCCTGGAAGCTCTAGGCATTAAAACCTCCTTTATATAAGTGGATGTAACATAACAGCTAATAAGGCTTATAGGCTACATTATAATAGTGAAGGATATATATACTCATTTATTTGTAAAATATCTATGAATAACGTGTGAAAAACTGATAATGGATATAAACAGAAAGTGAAAGATGAAGAGAAGATATAAAATTTATATAGCTAAGACTACAATTAACACTAGTTATATTAAACTGTTAATTCTAGTGTAGCCTATTTATACGAGGTCTGGGGATGAGGTTCATCCTTTACCAGAGACAATGTTGGTGCCAGCAAGTGTCACCCCCCATGTAGGTAACACAGGACACAGTGGTCTCCCAGTGTCTCACCCATGTAGGTAACACAGGACACAGTGGTCTCCCAGTGTCTCAACCCCATGTAGGTAACACAGGACACAGTGGCCTCCCAGTGTCTCAACCCCATGTAGGTAACCCAGCACACAGTGGCCTCCCAGTGTCTCACCCCATGTAGGTAACACAGGACACAGTGGCCTCCCAGTGTCTCACCCCATGTAGGTAACACAGGATACAGTAATCTTCCATTATTTGTCAAGGACAAGAAAGTATTCATCACACTTGATGTTGAACAAGATTTCTTTCCTGCTGAAACTCCATTTAAGAGTTATACACTGAAAATCACTTAAGGTATTTCAATTTACCCGAACAAAGGGAACACTACACCCATACACTTGTTGCATCTCACGAAGGCACGAGACTGACTTGATGTATTCATATCACCAAAATATTTCTTATAATACAGAACTGATTTCTTTTGAGTGGTCATGGACCGCAAGAAATTCACCTCGTAGGTGGTGTGACCCACGAGGTAGATCAAGAGTCTTTCAAGAGTATCAAGGCCCCTCCCTACCTCCCTGCATCCATCCCTCCATTTATGCATCCCTCCCTTCATCGCTCCCTCCCTCTACCTTGAAGGGTATGTTGAAGGGTGAATTGTTTGAGAGCAATATCGGGTTTTTCTGGCTCGTATTGTACGTTGTTTTCCCTTCGAACACTGGTGGTGTGTGTCAGGTGTCACACACTGGTGCTGTGTGTCAGGTGTCACACACTGGTGCTGTGTGTCAGGTGTCACACACTGGTGCTGTGTGTCAGGTGTCACACACTGGTGCTGAGTGTCAGGTGCTACACACTGGTCCTGTGTGTCAGGTGTTACACACTGGTGCTGTGTGTCAGGTGTTACACACTGGTCCTGTGTGTCAGGTGTTACACACTGGTCATGTGTGTCAGGTGTTACACACTGGTCCTGTGTATCAGGTGTTACACACTGGTCCTGTGTGTCAGGTGTTACACACTGGTGCTGTGTCAGTTGTTACACACTGGTGCTGTGTGTCAGGTGTTACACACTGGTGCTGTGTCAGGTGTTACACACTGGTCCTGTGTGTCAGGTGTTACACACTGGTGCTGTGTGTCAGGTGTCACACACTGGTGCTGTGTGTCAGGTGCCACACACTGGTGCTGTGTGTCAGGTGTTACACACTGGTCCTGTGTGTCAGGTGTTACACACTGGTGCTGTGTGTCAGGTGTCACACACTGGTGCTGTGTGTCAGGTGTCACACACTGGTGTTGAGTGTCAGGTGTTACACACTGGTCCTGTGTGTCAGGTGTTACACACTGGTGCTGTGTGTCAGGTGTTACACACTGGTCCTGTGTGTCAGGTGTTACACACTGGTGCTGTGTGTCAGGTGTTACACACTGGTGCTGTGTGTCAGGTGTTACACACTGGTCCTGTGTGTCAGGTGTTACACACTGGTCCTGTGTGTCAGGTGTTACACACTGGTGTTGTGTGTCAGGTGTTACACACTGATTGTGTGTCAGTTGTTACACACTTGTCCTGTGTGTCAAGTGTTACACACTGGTGTTGTGTGTCAGGTGTTACACACTGGTGCTGTGTCAGGTGTTACACACTGATGTTGTGTCAGTTGTTACACACTGGTGCTGTGTGTCAGTTGTTACACACTGGTGCTGTGTGTCATTTGTTACACACTGGTCCTGTGTATCAAGTGTTACACACTGGTGCTGTGTGTCAAGTGTTACACACTGGTGGTGTGTGTCAGGTGTTACACATTTGGTGCTGTGTGTCAGTTGTTACACACTGGTCCTGTGTGTCAGATGTTACACACTGGTGCTGTGTGTCAGGTGTTACACACTGGTGCTGTGTGTCAGGTGTTACACACTGGTGCTGTGTCAGGTGTTACACACTGGTCCCGTGTCAGGTGTCACACACTGGTCCCGTGTGTCAGGTGTCACACACTGGTCCCGTGTGGCAGGTGTCACACACTGGTCCCGTGTCAGGTGTCACACACTGGTCCCGTGTCAGGTGTCACACACTGGTCCCGTGTGTCAGGTGTCACACACTGGTCCCGTGTGGGTTCATGGTGTCGGGCACACTGGTCCCGTGTGTCAGGTGTCACACACTGGTCCCGTGTGTCAGGTGTCACACACTGGTCCGTGTGTCAGGTGTTACACACTGGTCCCTGTGTCAGGTCACACTGGTCCGTGTGTCAGGTGTCACACACTGGTCCCGTGTGTTGTCAGGTGTCACACACTGGTCCCGTGTGTCAGGTGTCACACACTGGTCCCGTGTGTTAGGTGTCACACACTGGTCCCGTGTGTCAGGTGTCACACACTGGTCCCGTGTGTCAGGTGTCACACACTGGTCCCGTGTGTCAGGTGTCACACACTGGTTCCGTGTGTCAAGTGTCCCACACTGGTCCCGTGTGTCAGGTGTCACACACTGGTCCCGTGTGTCAGGTGTCACACACTGGTCCCGTGTCAGGTGTCAACTCACACACAAGTCTTCAGAAACAAAACAGTGCCTGGCTTTTTTCGACGTATTTATAATAACTAGTAAAATGAAAAGTCGATCATATTTCCAATTTCTGATATAATTTAGAGAGTCTGGCTGCGGCCAATATTATATTAGACTGTGTGAATGGGTGTGTCAGGTCTGCGTCTCGTGGGTGGGTGGGCGTCGGGTGGGTGGGCAGCAGCCTTCGGTGCGTGATACCTTTTTACTCCAGCGGTTAATTGACTGTGTCAGTATGGTGTGTCCGCCTGTGTGGCCGCAGCCGCAACCGCAGCTTGTGTTTTGGCGGCGCTGTCTCCAGGCTGACACACCCGCCTGGCCTCCTTCACTTCCCCCTCACACATGCTACCCTCATCCGTCCCTCACCCCTCTCTCAACTCCCCTCTCTTTCCCCCCGTCACCCACATTGACGACCCCTTCACTCTCATTGATAACACTGCGGCTGTCAGTTATATTTGCTTGTCTTAGGGAGGGTGAGAGATCTCTGTAGTGATAGAGATCAACACCATGTTGTGTCATGTATCCAGCGTGTTGCGTCAGTCATGGTTTGTGTCATGCATCCAGCGTGTTGCGTCAATCATGGTGTGTGTCATGTATCCACCGTGTTGTGTCAATCATGGTGTGCGTCATGTATCCAGCTTGTTGTGTCAATCATGGTGTGTGTCATGTGTCCAGCGTGTTGCGTCAATCATGGTGTGTGTCATGCATCCAGCGTGTTGCGTCAATCATGGTGTGTGTCATGCATCCAGCGTGTTGCATCAATCATGGTGTGTGTCATGCATCCAGCGTGTTGCGTCAATCATGGTGTGTGTCATGTATCCAGCTTGTTGCGTCAATCATGGTGTGTGTCATGCATCCAGCGTGTTGCGTCAATCATGGTGTGTGTCATGTATCCAGCGTGTTGCGTCAATCATGGTGTGTGTCATGCATCCAGCGTGTTGCGTCAATCATGGTGTGTCATGTATCCAGCGTGTTGCGTCAATCATGGTGTGTGTCATGTATCCAGCGTGTTGCGTCAATCATGGTGTGTGTCATGTATCCAGCGTGTTGCGTCAATCATGGTGTGTCATGCATCCAGCGTGTTGCGTCAATCATGGTGTGTGTCATGCATCCAGCGTGTTGCGTCAATCATGGTGTGTCATGTATCCAGCGTGTTGCGTCAATCATGGTGTGTCATGCATCCAGCGTGTTGCGTCAATCATGGTGTGTGTCATGTATCCAGCTTGTTGCGTCAATCATGGTGTGTGTCATGTATCCAGCGTGTTGCGTCAATCATGGTGTGTCATGCATCCAGCATGTTGCGTCAATCATGGTGTGTGTCATGTATCCAGCTTGTTGCGTCAATCATGGTGTGTGTCATGTATCCAGCGTGTTGCGTCAATCATGGTGTGTCATGCATCCAGCATGTTGCGTCAATCATGGTGTGTCATGCATCCAGCGTGTTGTGTCAATCATGGTGTGTGTCATGTATCCAGCGTGTTGCGTCAGTCATGGTGTGTGTCATGTGTCCAGCGTGTTGCGTCATTATACATGTTATACATGTAGATCTCTGCTGTATTTACTGTAACTGAATGCGTAGATGACCTCAACAAATTGCGTAATAAATTAATTTCCTAAAAGTTTCATCTTACTGATAAACAAAGTTTAAAATAAACTGTATCAGTGTTGGTCATCAGGGAGACGCCAGCGGCGAATTGATGAAGTCACGTGACGCGGTGGACAGTCTGAAGCCTCACTGTAAAAAAACATGAATGCGAAATTACCCAATATATGTGAGTGGGGAGGTGTGAGTGGGGAGGTGTGAGTGGGGAGGTGTGAGTGGGGAGGTGTGAGTGGGGAGGTGTGAGTGGGGAGGTGTGAGTGGGGAGGTGTGGGTGGGGAGGTGTGAGTAAAGAGGTGTGAGTGGGGAGGTGTGAGTGGCAGGCGCGAGTGACAGGTGCGAGTGACATGTGTGAGTGACAGGTGCGAGTGACAGGCGCGAGTGACAGGTGCGAGTGACAGCCGCGAGTGACAGCCGCGAGTGACAGCCGCGAGTGACAGCCGCGAGTGACAGCCGCGAGTGACAGGTGCGAGTGACAGGCGCGAGTGACAGGTGCGAGTGACAGCCGCGAGTGACAGCCGCGAGTGACAGCCGCGAGTGACAGCCGCGAGTGACAGCCGCGAGTGACAGGTGCGAGTGACAGGTGCGAGTGACAGGTGCGAGTGACAGGTGCGAGTGACAGGTGCGAGTGACAGGTGCGAGTGACAGGTGCGAGTGACAGGTGCGAGTGACAGGTGCGAGTGACAGGCGCGAGTGACAGGCGCGAGTGACAGGCGCGAGTGACAGGCGCGAGTGACAGGTGCGAGTGACAGGCGCGAGTGACAGGCGCGAGTGACAGGCGCGAGTGACAGGCGCGAGTGACAGGCGCGAGTGACAGGTGCGAGTGACATGCATGGGAAGTATGCACAGATTTCCTGCACCTTGAACAAAAATTTAATGAAATGTCAGACAGGGAGGGATTCTTGAGTCCCTGAGGAGCAGGTGTGTGAGAGGGGCAAGCAGGTGTGTGGGGAAAAGCAAGCAGATGTGTGGGGGAAAGCAAGCAGATGTGTGGGGGAAGGCATGCAGGTGTGTGGGGTTTAGGCAAGCATGCGTGTAGGGGAAGGGAAGCAGGTGTGTAGGAGAAGGGAAGCAGGTGCGTGGGAGACAACCAGGTGTGTGGGGAAGGGAAGCAGGTGTGGGGGGTTTAAGCAAGCATGCGTGTAGGGGAAGGGAAGCAGGTGTAGGAGAAGGGAAGCAGGTGCGTGGGAGACAACCAGGTGTGTGGGGAAGGCAAGCAGGTGTGTGGAAGGAGGCAGGAAGGTGTGTGGAGGAAGGCAGGAAGGTGTGTGGGAAGGCAAGCAGGTGTGTGGGGAAGGCAAGCAGGTGTGTGGGGAAGGCAAGCAGGTGTGTGTTGGAAGGCAAGCAAGTGTGTGGAGGAGGCAAGCAGGTGTGAGGGGAAGGCAGGCAGGTGTGTGGGGGAAGGCAGGCAGGTGTGTGGCGGAAGGCAAGCAAGTGTGTGGGAGGAGGCAAGCAGGTGTTTGAGGGAAGGAAGGCAGGTGTGTGGGGGAAGGCAGGCATGTGTGTGGGGGAAGGCAAGCAGGTGTGTGGGGATTAGGCAAGAAGGTGTGTGGGGTTTAGGCAAGAAGGTGTGTGTTGGAAGGCAAGCAAGTGTGTGGGAGGAGGCAAGCAGGTGTGACGGGGAAGGCAGGCAGGTGTGTGGGGGAAGGCATTCAGGTGTGTGGCTGAAGGCAAGCAAGTGTGTGGGAGGAGGCAAGCAGGTGTGAGGGGAAAGGCAGACAGGTGTGTGGGGGAAGGCATTCAGGTGTGTGGCGGAAGGCAAGCAAGTGTGTGGGAGGAGGCAGGCAGGTGTGTGGGGGCAGGCAGGTGTGTGGGGAAGGCAGACAAGTGTGTGGGGAAGGCAAGCAAGTGTGTGGGAGGAGGCAGGCAGGTGTGTGGGGAAGGCAGGCAGGTGTGTGGGGGAAGGGAAGCAAGTGTGTGGGAGGAGGCAGGCAGGTGTGTGGGGAAAGGCAAGCAAGTGTGTGGGAGGAGGCAAGCAGGTGTGTGGGGAAAGGCAAGAAAGTGTGTGGGAGGAGGTGTGTGGGGGAAGAGCAAAAATGTGTGTAACTTTTTCTATTTTTCTTTTAATCATTTGGGTCTTAAACTCTTAAAATTGTCATTAACAATTCTAAGTCATGTATCTGAATGTTTTAACATTACTGTTGTTGTTTATAACTCAGTTGCATTTATACGTGGCTGTGTGAAAGCTACTATAACTGACAATGTAAAATTTGGGTTTTATTTTCGTGTTTTGGTAAATTGAATTTTGACCATTATTTTTTTCCAAACTCTTTTCTAGACTAGTGTTGTTATTGATTCAATACCACTCGTTCGTGGTTACAGTAATATAAAGTACTGCTCGTGGAGGCTAGTACACCAAACGGGGAGTAGAATGAAATTAGCTCAGAGGCGTCCACACCACCGTATGTTCTCGGATCAAGGTAAAACGCCTAGCTCTGCTGGGTGCTTGGTTCTTGTAGGATTGCGTGGTCCTGTGGGTTAGAGCGTCATGTGTGATTTTCGCTCACCATGAGGAGGGCCAAAACGACATGGGTTCGAATCCTCGGCTAGTCACAGTATTGTTTATATATATATATATATATATATATATATATATATATATATATATATATATGTGTGTGTGTGTGTGTGTTGGCCAGTTTTACATTCACAAGTTTGGAATGAAAATGGGAAATCCTCTCACCAGTCTTTAGCAATCTGTACATGGATTCTTTTGAAACAAAACTGCTTAATAGATTTTTTCTTGATAAAGGTAAGCGGTACAAATGTGTGACAATGTTCTATGCTTAATGCCCAAAAAATATAAATATATAAAACATTTCCATGTGAATTAAATAGTCTAGCTCCATCCATAAAGTTCACTGTTGAGTTTAAATGAAATATAATTCATTGCCTTTTTTTTTAGATGTTTTAGTTATTAAATAAAACAAGGAATTTAAATTCAAAACACGCAGAAAAGCAGCACCCAACTGCTCTTATGTTCACTATTATTCTTCACATCACGACAGAATTAGTGTTCTGTAATCCCTTCCATGTTTTTTTTTCAAAAGCTCTGCGTATTTGCAGCCCAGAGTTCATAGATGAGGAAATGTTGAAGATTTATGAAGTGGCATACCCCCCCCCAAAAAAAAAAAAAAAAAAAAAAAAATCTTTTAAAATTGCCAAGAATACATTTTACAGTTGAAAAAAAAAAAAGACAAACATATTCATTTAAGTAACAAATAACAAAAAAAAAAGGCACAATACAATACAATGATAACTTTCATGAAATAACTTCTCTACCAAAGAATTTAAAAATCAAAGTTGTATTTAAAAATGTCGAAACAGTAAAAAAAATATTAAGAATTTCCCCAAAAATGTCGATGGCCGTCTGTAAGATCCTATGTAAAAAAAAACCACAATAAAGTTTATGGTCAAACTGGAAAGAGTTTTGAACTAAGATTAAATATAACAGAACTGGACAAGTTTAATGATCTGTTTATTCATGCGAGAGATTTTAACAACCCAATCGATTTTGAAAAGACCGAGAAGGTTGTATCAGGCAGGTCCATGGTTGAGCCAAATATAATTGAATCAAGCTTCATACAAAAATTGTATTGACTGCAATATAAATTTAAGTTTCGGGGTATATAAATTAGCTTAATTTATAGTGAATAGAATTTGTGAAGATTTTGAACTAGGCCTAACATGTTACTTTTAAAAAAAATTCTTGACATGTATCCTGACTGTATCTTCTACCTTTCCCACGCTCAGTGAGTAGGATCACATGTGAGGTCATGGATTTATAAGTCTTCTGTTCCATTGTTTTTTCTATTCCTGGATAACGTGAGAAATCATGACAGCGATTAAATTTTGACGCCGAAGCTCCTAGTTTATTGTACACTCTGTATCCTTTCTGTGGATACACAAAAGGCTTAGGAACTAGACCCCAAAAGGGTTTACAGGAGTACACTTGGATTTATATCTATAGTTCACTTATCAGTTGTAAGCAAATTTAGGAAACTTTCTTAATATATCTGGTATATTTTCATTAATATTTTGACATATCATGTAGCACTATTTTTTCCCTGTGGTTATTTTACATATTGTGGTATCTGTTTACTGTGATCTGTGTGTGTGTGTGTGTGTGTGTGTGTGTGTATGTGTGTGTGTGTGTGTGTGTGTGTATACAGTGGACCCTCGGTTTTCGTTCACCTCCAAACTCGAACAATTATGTTAGTGTGTTGTGTGGGTAATGAGAGAGATATTAAAGGGTATGAAGTAAACTCACGGATGGATGGTGGAGTAGCTATATTACGTGAGAGAGGAACAGTAACCCAGCACCTTCCTGTCTAAGTGTAGGTCTATAGTGAGGCCGATGGCCGGGAGGACACCCCTCTCATGAGCGGGTACTGTGACGTCATAACTCAAGGGATCTTACATCTAAAGGCTGGTATTACCTCATATACTACACAAGTATAGTACAATTAGTTCATATACTACACAAGTATAATACATATGATATATATATAACAAGTGTATTTTCATAATTGCTTCTGTAAGTGTATTTTTGGGGGTCTGAAATGACTAATCTAATTTACATTTGTCCTTATGGGAACAAATTCGTTCGGTAACGGCACTCAAACAGCATTATGGAAAGAATTTTCAACGAAAACCGAGGGTCCACTGTGTATATATATATATATATATATATATATATATATATATATATATATATATATATATATATATATATATATATTTGGCCAATACCACTCGTTCGTGGTTACAATAATATATATATATATGGTGCTCGTAGGCTACCATACCAAAGAAAATAATGAAATTAGCTTGAAAGCTCCCACACTACCGTATGTCCTCGGACCAAGAGTAACACACCTAGCGTCGCTGGGTGCTTGGTTCTTGTAGGATTGGGTAGTCCTGAGGCTTAAGGCGTCATGTGGTTTTCGCTCACAGTGATGGGCCAGTACAACACTGGCTAGCGCATTGTTGTTACTGATCAATACCACTCGTTCGTGGTTACAATAATATATATATATATATATATATATATATATATATATATATATACAGTGCTAGTCACGGCATTATGCCGGTTGAGCGCCACGGCATAATGCCGTGACGCTCACCCGTGTAACAGGGGGGTCTTTTTTCGTCAGTCCATTATGCCGGGTAGCAGCCGCTAGCATGACTTCACGGCCTTCCGCCACACTCAACAGTGACTCCTCAGTGCTCACGTGGATGCCGTGGTGAGATGAAGTGTTGCACTTTTGTCTCTCATCCGCCCCATCTTTTGTCCGGTGTTCCCTTTGGTTTTGGGGCTATACATGTTTGATTATAGGTAAAAGGAAGTCTTTAACACCTGAAACTATAGCTTAAATCATAGGGCTTCACAAAGCTGGGTACCTGATGAAAGAAATAGTGGAGAATGTTGGTGTGTGTGAGCGTTCAGTGAAGAACTGGGTGCAGCATTTCAAGGCTGCTGGCGGTGTCGATTTACCGTCTGCCAAACCTCGGCCTGGCCCCTCAAAGAAGACATCTGTTCGTACCTTAACTGTGTTAAAGAAGCAGTTAGAGAGTACACCTAAGATAACTGCTAGAGAATTGAAAGAAAATAACCCACTTCTTCTCTCAGTGGTGTCTGTAAGAACTGTTAACAGACATGTGTCAGAACTGGGGTACATTAGTCACCGTCAGGTTAAGAAACCAATCCTCTCCAAGCCACAGAAGAAACGTAGACTGGATTACTCAAAGAAATATCTTCACTGGAATCCTCAACAGTGGTCTGAAGTACTTTGGAGTGGTGAAGCAACCTTCACCGTCACCTGTAACCATGGTGGACATGTGTACTGGTCCAGAGGTAGTGGCCTGCTTGACCTACGCTACACCTATGGGTCCACCAAACACCCAGACTCGCTCATGGTTTGGGGGTGTTTCAGTGCTCAGAGTGTTGGTGAACTCATTGTGCTTCCCAAAAAACAGTATATGAACCAGTAATATTACCTGGAGTTATTGTGTGACAATTTACCTGAGGCGTTTGACAAGTGTGGGGCTATGGTTTTTACACAGGACGGTGCACCGTGTCATACCACCAAATCTGTAGTTCAGTGGCTTAAGGACTGTGAAGTGAGGTTCTTTAATGACTGGCCAGGCAATTCCCCAGACCTAAACCCTATTGAGAACCTCTGGTCAATAATGAAACGAAGTTTACTGGGCAAGGATATCAGATCCATCTCGCGGCTGGAGCCTGCTCTACATGAGGCATGGAATAATATACCTTCCCAAACTTTCAAGAATTTGCGTGAGTCTTCCTATACGGCTGAGGAACGTGATTAATATATATATATATATATATATATATATATATATATATATATATATATATATATTTAAGCGTAAAGGACGCAGCACCAAGTATTAAAACCTCAGTAAGGGTGCAAATATATATATAATCTTTCATGGTATGTGTTTTGGTACGTGTGGGGGGAGGGGCGGCATAATGCCGTGACTAGCAATGTATAATATATATATATATATATATATATATATATATATATATATATATATATATATATTTTTTTTTTTTTTTTTTTTTTTTTAACAAGTCGGCCGTCTCCCACCGAGGCAGGGTGACCCAAAAAGAAAGAAAATCCCCAAAAAGAAAATACTTTCATCATCATTCAACACTTTCACCACACTCATACATAATCACTGTCTTTGCAGAGGAGCTCAGATACGACAGCTGAGAATAGTCCCTCCCAGCTGTCACTATCCCAGACCCCATTTCCAGGACTCAAGTCCAACTAAATCAATTAACTGGTTTCCCTGAATCCCTTCACAAAATGTTACCCTGCTCACACTCCAACAGATCGTCATGTCCCAAAAACCATTCGTCTCCATTCACTCCTATCTAACACGCTCACACATGCTTGCTGGAAGTCCAAGCCCCTCGCCCACAAAACCTCCTTTACCCCCTCCCTCCAACCTTTTCTAGGACGACCCCTACCCCGCCTTCCTTCCCCTACAGATTTATACGCTCTCCAAATCATTCTACTTTGATCCATTCTCTCTAAATGACCAAACCACCTCAACAACCCCTCTTCAGCCCTCTGACAAATACTTTTAGTAACTCCACACCTTCTCCTAATTTCTACATTCCGAATGTTCTGCATAATATTTACACCACACATTGCCCTTAAACAGGACATCTCTACTGCCTCCAGCCTCCTCCTCGCTGCAGCATTTGCAACCCATGCTTCACACCCATATAAGAGTGTTGGTACCACTATACTTTCGTACATTCCCTTCATTGCCTCCATGGATAACGTTTTTTGTCTCCACAGATACCTCAACGCACCACTCACCTTTTTTCCTTCATCAATTCTATGGTTAACCTCATCCTTCATAAAACCATCCGCTGACACGTCAACTCCCAAATATCTGAAAACATTTACTTCTTCCATAATCCTCTCTCCAATGTGATATCCAATTTTCTTTATTTAAATCGTTTGATACCCTCATCACCTTACTCTTATCTATGTTAACTTTCAACTTTACACACACTCCCAAACTCGTCCACTAACCTTTGCAACTTTTCTTTAGAATCTCCCATAAGCACAGTATCATCAGCAAAAAGTAACTGTGTCAACTCCCATTTTGCATTTAATTCCCATAATTTAATCCACCCCTCTCCCCAACACCCTAGCATTTACTTCTTTTAGAACCCCATCTATAAATATATTAAACAACCATGGTGACATTACACATCCCTGTCTAAGACCTACTTTTACCGGAGTAATCTCCTCTCTCCTACACACCCTAACCTGAGCCTCACTATCCTCATAAAAACTCTTTACAGCCTTTAGTAACTTACTACCTATTCCATACACTTGCAACATTTGCCACATTGCTCCCCTATCCACTCTATCATATGCCTTTTCTAAATCCATAAATGCAATGAAAACTTCTCTACCTTTATCTAAATACTGTTCACATATATGCTTCACTGTAAACACTTGATCTACACATCCCCTACCCACTCTAAAGCCTCCTTGCTCATCTGCAATCCTACTGTCTGTTTTACCTCTAATTCTTTCAATAATAACCCTGCCATACACTTTACCTGGTATACTCAGTAAACGTATTCCCCTATAATTCTTACAATCTCTTTTATCCCCCTTCCCTTTATATAAAGGAACTATACATGCTCTCTGCCAATCCCTAGGTACCTTCCCCTCTTTCATACATTTATTAAACAAAAATACCAACCACTCCAGCACTATATCCCCCTGCTTTTAACATTTCTGTCATGATCCCGTCAGTTCCAGCTGCTTTACCCCCTTTCATTCTACGTAATGCCTCACTCACCTCCCCCACACTCACATCCTGCTCTTCTTCACTCCTAAACGATGTTGTACCTCCCTGGCCAGTACATGAAATTACAGCCTCCCTTTTTTCATCGACATTTAAAAGTTCCTCAAAATATTCCCGCCATCTACCCAATACCTCCAGCTCCCCATCTACTAACTCCCCTACTCTGTTTTTAACTGACAAAGCCATTCATTCCCTAGGCTTTCTTACCTTGTTTATCTCACTCCAAAAAATTTTCTTGTTTTCAGCAAAATTTCTTGACAGAGCCTCTCCCATTCTTTCATCCGCTCTTCTTTTGCACTCTCTCACCACTCTCTTCACCTTTCTTTTACTTTCCATATACTCTGCTCTTCTATTAACACTTCTGTTTTGTAAAAACCTCTCATAAGCTACCTTTTTCTCTTTTATCACACCCTTTACTTCTTCATTCCACCACTCTTTGCTCCTGCACCCACCCTCCTATAGCCACAAACGTCTGCCCCACATTCTAATACTGCATTTTTAAAACTATCCCAACTCTCTTCAACCCCTCCACTACTCCTACTTGCACTATCCCACCTTTCTGCCAATAGTTGCTTATATCTCACCATAACTTCCTCCTCCCTTAGTTTATACACTTTTACCTCTCTCTTACTTGCTGTTGCCATTTTATTTTTGTCCCATCTACCTTTTACTCTAACTGTAGCTACAACCAAATAATGATCCGATATATCCGTTGCCCCTCTATAAACATGTACATCCTGAAGCCTACCCATAAACCTTTTATCCACCAATACATAATCCAGCAAACTACTTTCCTTACGTGCTATATCATACCTTGTATATTTATTTATCCTCTTTTTCATAAAATATGTATTACTTATTACCAAACCTCTTTCTACACATACCTCAATTAATGGTTCCCCATTTACATTTACCCCTGGCACCCCAAATTTACCTACTACTCCCTCCACAACATTTTTACCCACTTTAGTATTAGGATCCCCAACCACAATTACTCTCTCACTTGGTTCAAAACTCCCAACATACTCACTCAACATTTCCCAAAATCTCTCTCTCTCCTCTACACTTCTCTCTTCTCCAGGTGCATAAACACTTACTATAACCCACTTTTCACATCCAACCTTTATTTTACTCCACATAATCCTTGAATTTATACATTTATATTCCTTCTTTACTTGCCATAACTGATTATTCAACATTATTGCCACTCCTTCTTTAGCTCTAACTCTATTTGAAACCCCTGACCTAATCCCACTTATTTCTCCCCACTGAAACTCTCCTACCCCCTTCAGCTTTGTCTCACTTAAAGCCAGGACATCCAGCTTCTTTTCATTCATAACATCAACAATCATCTCTTTCTTATCATTCACACAACATCCACGCACATTCAAACATCCCACTTTGACGGTTTTCTTCTTTTTCTTTTTAGTAAGCTATACAGGAAAAGGGGTTACTAGCCCATTGTTCCCGGCATTTTAGTTGACTTTTACAACACGCATGGCTTACGGAGGAAAGATTCTTATTCCACTTCCCCATGGATATGAAAAGAAAAGCAAAAAGAACAAGAACTATTAAGATAAAATCAAAGAAAACTCAGATGAGTGTGTATACATAAATGTGTATATGTATGTGTAGTGTGACCTAAGTGTAAGTAGAAGTAGCAAGACGTACCTGAAATCTTGCATGTTTATGAGACAGAAAAAAGATACCAGCAATCCTACCATCATGTAAAACAGTTTCAGGTTTCTGTTTCACAGTCACCTGGCAGGATGGTAGTACCTCCCTGGGTGGTTGCTGACTACCAACCTACTACTGATGTCGCATTGTTTCTGTGCGTGTCTTAGCCTTTATTACTACGTTTTAAGAAAACTTTTTCTTACCTTTTAATAAACTGTCTCATTATTAAGTTCTTGGTCAATTTTCCATTACCTTAAGTCCAAGTTTCGCATCATTCTAAAAAGCGGAATCATTAAAAGAAATAAGAAAGAATGGATCAGAAGATCTTCACTGACTTTTGATTAAAACTGCCTTAATAGGAGTCTCATTTTGTTCATAAGTCTAGTTGAGGGAATGTTATTGTGATGGCGAGTACGTAACACTTTGATCCGTGGAGGCGAGGAGGCTGGCGAGGAGGCTAGCGAGGTCTTCCACCTGCTGCTCGCCAACAACAACCCTACAGCCCTCCACCCGTGGCTATCTTTCATGTTGGGGGAGATATTGCAGAGACAAAGATGGTCGCCTGGGCTCCAGGCCACTTGCTGGTCTGCTTAATAGCAAGCGAAATGCGAGACTGCACTTAAAAATAATAGTTTTTTCTTTTCTACGTTTATACATAGGAAAGACAGCAAAGGATTTAGAGGCAGACACCGATACTGTTTGCTGAAGAGAGCTATTTATTTATATCAAGAATAGTTATTAAGAGTGATCAACAGCTTGATTTAGTCAGAGACCAAATCATTATCGGATGGAGGACCGTGCTGATACTGTCTTTACTGAGTGACTCTGACAGGTTTATTGAGTTATAAAATACAATTATAGCTATATATATGGCAGGTCATACAGACGACAGGAGATACAGACAAAACACATCACACAAGTATAACAAATAATAATCATAGATGACTGTGCACTACGATTATAGCTGTATTAGTATAACTTAAAATAGGTAATAACAGACGTTTACGTCCATGCAAAACAGGTAATAGCGCACGCACTCCGCCTGATTTCATTGCTGTGGTTTGCAGGTTGTAAGAATGTAGATGGCTGGCAGTTGCTGGTTACTACAAGTTCCACAGCTCCAGTAAGTAGCAAGTTTGCAAGCATTCTTTTGAAGGTGGGATGGCTTGGTGAAGGCTGCTTTGGACTGTAGCCTGACAGATCATTGGGTCGAAGCCCCGAAATATATATATATATATATATATATATATATATATATATATATATATATATATATATATATATATATATATATATATATATATATATAATATATACATACATACATACATACATATAGGTATATACACATAAAGGAACACTGATACAACAGTTCAGATACCCCTCCATACTGCAAATATCCCAATTTGCAGTAAAATTGCAAATGGAATAGCAGTGTATGCAAATTAGCCACAGGGAAGGAAATAGAGTTTGAGGTTTAAGTTGCAGAAGGAAACCCTCGTCAAAAGCTAGGTAGCCAGGTAACTGGGTTGAAATAGATGACATACTTTTTCAAGCTGCTAGGAACAATCTTCATCTGTGTCGTAGATTCTTAAATATAACTGGCGAATTGGCATCTGTCTGGGCCAGTGTAAGATACATCAGTGTTGAAGGTTTGAAGCCAATCAGATGAGACATTCACAAGTTATCGCAAGAAAACCAATACTTTCTTCATTAAAATTGGCAGATTGGCACCGACACTGCCCAATAACATTCTAAATTTTCCACCAAGATGCAAAAGTTTGGGGCTACTGTGAAGAAGCATTCTTAGGTTACCGTACAGAAACCATTATTCTGATTGGTTTAGTAATAATGGCGTGAGGGAATATTGACCTCGCCTCAGTGGCAGCTGCTGACTCAGCTCACTCGACGTGAAGGAATACTCACCTCACCTACCCAAGAATGACTCACAATAAAAACATGAGTAGTGTAATATTAACATGCTCACTTCAATATTAACTCGGCCCAGGTAACCAGTTTCAAAGGAGTTGTTATTGCGTATGTGTGTGTGGGTGTGTATGGGTGTGGGTGTGGGTGTGCGTGTGTGTGCGTGTGTACTCTATATGTGGGGTGCAGGAGTTGATTCATAGCTCCTGGTCCTGCTTCTTCATGCTATGCAAGCATCCTGCCTCTACCACTTCATTCTCCAATTATTTCCACTTCTTGACTACTGAATTTTCAGCTTTAAGCTGTGTCCTTTTGTTCCTGTTTCCCATCTCTCAAACAATCTGTCCTTATACATCCCGTCAATTCCTCAGTTCATCAGGCAGAATTTCCTTAGCTCCGGGACTAGTCTTGTTGCAAACTTGTGCACTTTCTCCAACTTGGTGACATGCCTGACCAGGTGTGGGTTCCATACTGGTTCTGCATACTTCACGTACACGGTGTACAGTGTCGTGAATATCTTCTTACTTTGATGCCGAAAAGCTATTCTTAGATTTGCCAGATGAGTATTTGCTGCAGCAGTTATTTGGTTGACGTGCACCTCAGGTTATATGCTAGATACAATACTCACCCTTGAGAGAGGTTTGAAGCCTTTGTTCTCTCTGAACCTGTACTCTGCGGATTTCTTTGTCCTTCAAGCTTCATAACTTTGCACTTGGTAGGGTTAAACTCCAGGAGCTACTTTTCGGGCCAGGTGTTCAGCCTGTCCAGATTTATTTGTAGCCTTTCCTGGTCCTTTTCCACATCTATTCTCCTCGTTAATTTCATGTCTGCGAAAAGAGATACCTCTGACTCCATTTAACGCTGTCTGTCTCTCTCTCTCCTTTCTTAAAAATTGGGACTACATTTGCTGTGGCAGTTGCCCTGTTGATACACTTGAAGATGTTTCTAGAGGCGCACACAGTGCCTCTGCTCCCTAGGGCCCACGGATATCTGATCCCACCACCTTCGAGGTATCTAGCTCACACAGCTTCTCTCCAGTTGTGTGTATTATGTCTAACGTTTGCTGGTGCACTCTGCTGCTTCGGTTTGGTAGCCTTCCTGTCTCCTATGAGAGTACCTCCCTAAATCTCTTGCTGAGGTCCTCATTGATTTTCTGATCATTCCTTGTGAGCTTCCCTCCTTCAGCCTGATTACCTGATTCCTTACCGTTGTCTTCTCTTGATGTGGCTATATAACAACTTTGGGAAGGATTTCGCTTTCGATTCTACTTCATTCGCATACTGCCATTTAGCCTCTCTTTTTATATATGCATACTCGTTTATTGCTCTTCGACTCAACTTCTTGTTTTCTTGAATTCTTTGCCTTCTACACTTTTTCCATGCTATAACATATTTATGTAGCTTTGGACTCTCTACACCTTTGGATAAACCATGGACTCGCATTGTTTACATTACTTTTAAGTACGAATTTCTCCTCCCCCTCCTCCCTCCCTCCCTCCCTCTAGTTTTCTATTCCACTGCACCTCATACAGGAATTGCCTCATGTCTGTGATGTGCCCTTTTGAAATTTGGCTTCTCACATCCTTCCCGTGCCGCTTCTATCTCCTTCGCTTGTTCCACAAGGTATTCGAAACCCAGGACTGTGTGGTCGTTAGTACCAAGGAACCTTTCATATGTAATATCTCCTATATAAGAACCACCCAGGCTTACAATGACATGTTCCTAGGATAGGCCCAACAAATACTAAATGAGGGAGCATTACTGTTAGAAGTTACTGCCACTTGTGTGTGTGTGTGTGTGTGTGTGTGTGGTTACCATTTTGTCCTAGGCACATGTCGATTTGACACTAGGCCTGTTGTATGTATGTGTGTGAGTGTGTGTGTGTGTAAGGAAACACTTCGAAATGTTTCCGCCCCGTCGGGAATGTGTGCGTGTGTGTGTGTGCGTGTGTGTGCGTGTGTGTGTGTGTGTGTGTTTGTGTGTGTATGTGTGTGTATGTGTGTGTGTGTGTGTGTGTGTGTGTAATGCATGGTTGGCAAAATATTTTTTTCCCTGCATGGTAAAGAACGAATTTTAATTATTTTAATATCGAAATAAAAACCCTCTGGTCTTCATGGTATTTTTCTCTGAGCTGCGGATTAACTTTTAATAACAAACATTCGCTGTGACACTCGGAAATCTGACGCATTATTTCGCACTGACGAAATCTTTTTATGAAGCTGGGATTATGAGACAGAGCAATGCTGCACTCTGTGCATTTTGTACATGTACTCTCAGAATTGTGCTATGCTGTACTTTGCGTGTTGTACTTACCAAGTTGTATTCCAAGAAATGCTCTCTCCAAGTTACACTCTGGAGTAATACTTGCGAAGGAAGGGGAAGAGGGTCGAGCCTCCGCTCAAGGACGCACCTATTGCCTTTATGTGGCTGGCGTTAATGAGTCCTTTCATACCTACTCTTGAAGCTGTGTAAAATATTTTTTGCCTCTAACCCCTCTTTTTTCATTCAGCTCATTCCACTTTCTTACTATTCCGAGTCCGTAGTATTGTTTCCAGACATTCCGTTGACTCTTCCGTGGTTTAGCTGCTTTTGCCTCATCCCTTGCATTCTATTGATACATTTTGTAAAATCATTAGTTTCACTTCCTCTAGCATCTCCTCTTGATTCAAACCATGTGTAGAATAGAGGGTGTCTATGGGTCATGACTGATTAGGTTAGTGATCTAATCAAGCCACTAGTAGAATTCAGCCCAGAAACCTGCCATCTCATTTCTCGCTATCTGATTTCTTACCTCTAGTTTACACGGCAGTGTAGCAGGCCAGTTGCAGGTATGTAGCATCTCTGGTTGGCTGGAGGATGTGACAAGACCCTTCACACTGGTCAGCCCCAATAAAGTACAACAAATACGCATTTAATGATACAGTGAGTGCTTACTCGTGGAGTGTGGGAGTCTATGGTACCTCCGTCGGGACACCTGAGATGCTTCCTGAGTCACAAATCTGCAACCTGCTGATAGCTGCGAGGGAGCCGAGAAATATCTAATTCACGTTGTAATGTTATTGAATGTTAGAGTACTTCACAAAGGCCTCTCATAGGATAAGTCGTCTTAATTACCTAGGCTGTTAATAGATTGGCACCGTTAGGAAAGGTTTCATGCATTTGCCTCTTAACTCGCTATGGGCTTTTTTTTTTTTGTGACTGAAGCCGAGTAGGCTGAACGCCTGGTCACCGGCACAAATGCGGTTTGGTTGTCTATTTGTGTAGGCTGTGAGAGGTGATGTAGATACTAAACCAAACTACTGTATGTCTAATTCTAGCTTAGCTTAAATATTTATAAATAATAGTGTATAATATATTAGCCTATGGAGGCTTCATTACTAGATTAGTGTTATAAATTAAGAGTATATAAGGAAAAGTGGCACCGTCTTGTAGGCACATGTGGGTCCACTGCTCGTCCCCACCTTCACCCCCTCCCCCCGTGATTTCCCACAAACCACT
Source organism: Cherax destructor (assembly GCA_009830355.1). Lineage (NCBI taxonomy): Eukaryota > Metazoa > Arthropoda > Malacostraca > Decapoda > Parastacidae > Cherax > Cherax destructor. Next base: position 57,301 of record WNWK01003494.1, on the reverse strand, counting down.
CACTTGTAGGATTATAATGAAACATCTGTGTTATTGTATTCGTGGAGAAGCGCCAAACCCGTTAGAGAGTGGATCTGGCACTGTGCATCGTGTACAGTGTCTGGATATGCTCGCCTTGAGTGTGATTTTTTATGTTTTTTTCTGTTTGCAAACCTCTTGAGAAGCCTCTTGCGCTATTCTTATAGTTTTTTCCTTTCCGAACTATATTACATCTCTCTCCCTCCCTCCCTCTCCCTTCCTCTCTCCCTCCTCTCTCCCTTCCCCACTCTCTACCTCCCCCTCCCTCCCTCTCCCTCATTTTCTAGATTTTTCATTTGCTTAGGTTGAACTCCAGTTATCTTTTATTCGACCAATTATGATGTCTGGTCTCAATCGTCAGCTGTTCTTATTCTTAATAATTTCACATCACAGAGTAAAATGCAGATTTAAATTTCGTCAAACGTGGCATTTATGTACAACAAACACAGCAAAAGCACTGGTATTGACCCTTAGGAAGCACTGGTATTGACCCTTAGGAAGCACTGGTATTGACCCTTAGGAAGGACATCCGCCCTCCCTCCCTCCACTTGTTACCCCTTTTACTTCCTAATGCTTCATCCATCAGTATCACACACACACACACACACACACACACACACACACACACACACACACACACACACACACACACACAACAGTCTCCTTCAGTATTATTTGATTGGTTATCAAGTTATCTCCGGTTCGTCAGTCAATCTCCTGTAGTCCAGTAATATATAGTTTACCCAGTCCTTGTTTTTTCTTGATTGATGTTAATTATTGTGTCACTGAATTCCTGTACGATGGTGAGGCAAACTTCCCTTCCATAATCCTGTGTTCTTTATTTGAATGAAGTTCGACCCCTTCAGGTGATCTACTAACCTCCACCTGATTATCATTTTCAGTATTTTGGAAGGCATAAATGTCAGTGATATTTCCTTTCGTTCTTATTGTAACATTTATGAAGGGATTCATGGAAACTGAGTAGCCGGACTTGGGTCGTGGAGGTGCAAAGTACAGTGTCTACACTCTGAAGGAAAGTTGGAGATATGTTGCAGTTTTTTTGACTGTAGTGTAGGTACGCCTCTAGCAAGACAGTGATGGAGTGAATGATGATGACCAAAGTGTTTCTTCTTTTTCGGGTCACCCACCTCGGTGGGAAACGGGCGATGTGTTAAAAAAAATAATAAGTGAACAACATTTGCAGTTTTTCAGCAGTGTGGTAGTTGCCGCATCTCCAGTGTCTTGTAGATCTTCGCTGCAGTTTTCTTAAGTACTGCTGCTCTAGCTGTCAGTACTCATGGGTATATGTTATCAGGTCTTAATGCTTTTGTTTCGTCCAGTTCTCTCGGCAGCTTCCTTGCATCTGATTTGACGTGTGTATGCTGTCCTATTTAGACTTTATTCCCATCACTCATGCTATCTGATGCTGTTATAAACTCAGCAACTGTTAGGCTACTAACACCTTTATTATTTTTTAAGACCAGATCTAGTCATGCTAGTTTATTTATCAACATGCTCTTGCGTCTTCTATTAAATGCTGCTGCCTGATATTTTAAGCGCAGTCTCCATTATTTTGAGGGACTTTATGTATTCTAAATTATTTAGGTGTTACATTTGATGTGGGTAGTGGAAGTTCTCTGTACGTTCTCTTGAGCTTCAGTTTCAACTGTTACTGTAGAGACGTTTCAATTCTGACTTTGTCCTTGACACTGTGCCGTCAAACTGCCACCCGCTCATCTATCTACCTCATCCTAACATATTTCTTCTTAGCACTTCTTATCACCGTGTTGTCTATTGTTCTTATTCTGATCTTTTTAGTTTTTACCTTCTCATTTTCACCTATTCTGAGTTTAGGTTAGATCGCGGATTTTGTATTTTCTACATCCATTCTTCCTGACTGGTATCTTTCTGTGACCTGGCATATCGTACCTGGAAGTGGTTCGCCGGAATAGGTCTTGGCCCGGGTCTTTTCCACGAAGCGATCTGGAGCATGTAGTCCCTCCGTTAATTCATGGGTTGTCTGTCCTTCCATTTCCCTATTCCATTACACTTCATCAAAAACCTTATTATTGCTGAGTCTCCTTTGTCCCTCGGAGGAGGTTCCTCGGTGAGGAACATCTGATGCAAAGAATCTGACCTGTTCTCCCCTTGGTTCAAATCTGACTGTCTTCCAATCTCTCAGGCGCTGTAGCCTGATTTTCTATTCGCTCCAAATTTTGACTACTTTCATCGCATTTTAATATGTATTCAAAGGTCGCTGCTAGTGAGATCACTGGCATCGTGATATTTAAAATAAATCTTATTCTCAATTGGTTTAAGGTAGAGACCAGGTCTATTAAGTACACAGTAGGGAGGAGAGAGAGAGAGGGAGGGGGCAGCTTCCCTGACCACGTCTTGTAATTACATAGAAGAGAGGCGGCTCCCCTGACCAGGTCTTGTAAGTACACACAGTAGAAGACAGCTAGTCAGTTTCTAAGGAAAACTCTCCTAATGTTGACTTCCTCTTATTAGCTTTCCTTGACTGTGAAAGTTTTGAAGTCTTGTTATGAATCACTGTTGGGTGAAACGTTGCACTAATAAGGGAATCTTCTGCATTTGTCTTCATCAGGACATAGTAACATTGTTTCTTTATACACTTCATTGTTTTCAGCTCATTAAAATAGGAGTTGTGTGCAGACCATTTTTCCTTTTGACTCTTGATCGTTGAACATTAGTTTAGGCATGTTTAATACGTTAATCTTCAAGCTCTTTGCTTGGCCGGACTAAAACGATATCTGCATAAGCTTTCATTGTGACGTTTCGCTTTGCGAAAACTTTATCTAGTCTCACTAAAGACCTGACGAAGCTCTACACTGAACGAAGCGATGTCACAATAAAAGCTTCTGCGCACGCGCACGCGCGCGCATGTGTGTGTATGTGTGTACCAATGGCGTGGAGACTCGTTATAGGCTTGGTTAGTGTCACTCTGCCCACACCACATTTCATTTTAAATGATGGATTTGCATGTCTTGGGTGATATGGATGACGAGTTGTTGGTACGCGGACGATCAGTGAATCATTATTTCGTCGTGGGTGAAGCCGGTGCTATAATCAAGGTGATGCGGGTCAGAGGAACTAGAGGGGGCGGGTAGCAGCTTCGAGCAACAAGTGACCACCTAAAAGAGAGTCCAGGTTCTTAAGCGGGTTCATAAGCTGTGCTGGAGGCAGCATATACCCACCTTAAATCCCTGGTTCTCTGGTGACCTTCAAAGAGGTCACCAGAGAACCGAAGAGGTAGAGTGCACCAGCAAGTGCTGGACACAATACATACAATAGGTCAGCTAGATACCTCGAAGGCATCGGAGTCAGACAGGTAATGCAGTTCTCCAGAAACAACCTCTAACCCATCCTGGTGTTGTGCACCAGGATGGCACCTCCAGAACCGACTTAAAAAGGGGTAGCAAAATTAATGTTTAGAGCATGAACTGTGCACTAAACTCTCAGGCAATAATGGAAATGGGAGAACCGACAAAAACATCAGAGGCGTCGGTTGCTACTCAGGGGTCTGCCGGCAACCTCAAGTAGTACTTCCACCATTCCGGGACTTGCAAATGACCACACGATGTTTCATGACTGTCCACCACAACACTACCAAACGAATTAGGCCGAGAGGGATACCTTTCCCCCTTCTGCCTCGGACATGAATCTCAGGTGAGTAAAGATCCTCATTAATGAAACCAAATGAAGTTGGAGGGGTGGGGAGTATTTAGATTCGATCCTAGAAAGAGGAGAAAAGGTCCAACTTCTCAGAACAAGAGCCCCTTTGTCACGAAAATGAAATCCCATTGAAGAGATTTATTTGGTATAAAGTAGTATTTGGGCAATGGGCGGAGTAATTTATTAATGTAGGATATCGCTGCCAACGGACAATTTGTGGAGTGTGTTGTTGCAAATGTCATTTTTAATATTTCTTTTGAAGTTAACCAGAGAAGCAGAGAGCTGCGTGGAGGCGGCTTCTTTAAGAGTTAGTTCCAGTGTTTCTCCAGTCATGTAGTGTAGCAAGACAGGATGTCCTGGTACGTGATGGGATCAGCACTGTTTTAGCATGTTCTTATTAAGGTAATCAGTCCATCAGTAGCCTGAGGGACTGATTACCTCAAACTACTTTTCATCTTCCACCGTTCTTCTCTGTAGTGTACTGAAGAAACCACTTGGCTGGTGAAACATTTCATCAAAAAAGATTCCCAAATGTTGCACACGTGTCTTATTTTTACATCACATTAATCTTTTGTTGTACCTGCAGTTGTTATAGTGATGTTTCATTTTTTGATACCTGACATTTTTTTTTATCTTTCACTCAGAGCCACCAGTCAGCCATAATGTTTCTTGTGGCTTAGTGTAGCCACTATTACGTATTTCCCTGTTATCTTCATCTCATGTTGCTGTAGTTATATTCATTATTATTTATATTACTTATTACATTTATATTTATATTCATATTACTCAAGCACAACACTCAACTTGATCTCGTACATACATAGTTCAGATTATTTTTTGGATATTTTTTTTTTCCTGCTGGCAGTAATATGCAGTATTGCTCCATGGATCATGAGGCGCCTCTCTCGCTCGCACAGCCAAGTACCATAAATCTAATTTTAAATGGTTTCCACATAACATTTCATCGCTCCATTTCAACAATACAGGGAAAATCAATCAGTGATCTAAGTATATACTTTATTTACTTTTTATACAGAACATAAAAATTTGCTGGACAATGGTGGTGATGGAATATAACTTCACAAAGCTTCGTGTCCACACCAATGGCATGAACACTCTTGAACATCTATCACAGCTCTATAGACCTTACACATTGAAGTATTATGAATATATAATGAGGAGTAACGGGCAAAACATTAATTTCTACAATGGATGACAACAATAAAAGTTTTTTTAATGCTGCACATTAATACAAATCTGTTTAAAGAAATATTGTGATAACATTATGTAGAGAGAGTCAGCTTCTCCGCAGGTGGTGGCAGTGTTACCAGCGCCTCGGCTCGTGGATCTTACTTGTCTTTTGTTTTGATCGGTTCTGGAGTACACGACTACCTTATCAGTGGATTTACACTATGTAAGGAATTCTCCTCTTCAGTGTGTCAACTCTCCTTCCTCGGTGTGTGAATTAAGTCTTCCTCGGTGTGGGAAGGTCCTTCACCCACTGTGTTAAGTCTTCCTCGGTTTGTGAAGGTCCTTCACCCACTGTGTTAAGTCTTCCTCGGTGTGTGAAGGTCCTTCACCCACTGTGTTAAGTCTTCCTCGGTGTGTGAAGGTCCTTCACCCACTGTGTTAAGTCTTCCTCGGTGTGTGAAGGTCCTTCACCCACTGTGTTAAGTCTTCCTCGGTGTGTCAAGACTCCTTCCTCGGTGTCGACTCTTTCCTCAAGCAGTCTCACAGGACTTCATTAAGCCAAAAGTTTTTCTTGATTTTATTATATTAAAGCGTAAACATAAACCTGAGACCCACCGAACACAAAGCGAATACACACACAAAGCTTTCATTCCAATGTCACAGTTCTGCTTATCCTCTTGGTATTTAGTGTTGCTCAGTGAAATGGGTAACGAACTTCAACAGTGATCATCTTGCTGTGTACTCTTGGGCTACGTGCGTCCCAATTTTCTGTTCGTGCTTCAAAAAATTTATCGCCTCTGGAAGATTATTTCGTTTATTGGTGTCGGTTTATTTTATTAATAGACGACAATCTATCCTGACCTAAATTGAGAAATCTGCTGATTAGGAGACTGTGTCGTCCCTCAGTGAAGATGCCTTAATACTGGTGACTGGCTCTTGTACATAACCTTAAACTAGATACTTTCCCGAATGGACTGTCTTAAATGCCGTCGTGACTCTGTGTATGTGTGTTAGTTACCATTTTGTCCTAGGCACATGTCGATTTGACACTAGGCCTGTTGTATGTATGTTAGTTAGTTACCATTTTGTCCTAGGCACATGTCGATTTGACACTAGGCCTGTTGTATGTATGTGTGTGTGTGTGTATGTAAGGAAACACTTCGAAATGTTTCCGCCCCGTCGGGAATAGAACCCGGGCCCTACGTGCGTGAAGCGAGAGCTTTACCACTAGGCCACCGGGGTGTATGTGTGTGTGTGTGTACTCACCTAATTGTGGTTGCAGGGGTCGAGACTCAGCTCCTGGCCCCGCCTCTTCGCTGTCCGCTACTGGGTCTCTGCTCTCCCTGCTCCATGAGCTTTATCATACCTTGTCTTAAAACTATGTATGGTTCCTGCCTCCACTATATCTTTCTCTAGACTATTCCACTTCCGTGTGTGTGTGTGTGTGTGTGTGTATGTGTGTGTGTGTGTGTGTGTGTATGTGTATGTGTGTGTGTGTGTGTGTGTGTGTGTGTGTGTGTGTGTGTGTTGTGTGTGTGTGTGTGTGTGTGCGTATGTGTGTGTGTGTGTGTGTGTGTGTGTGCGCGCGTGTGTGAGTATATTACCGACAATAACTGGCTACTTTAAAACTAAAATTCGATGCTTTGGCTTTTGGCTGACCCGCCTACCCTCTGTGTTGTTGGTTATTATCTTGTGGGTTATGAAGTTGAAGCCTCGGTAGTTAAATCGTGGGAAGGCCTTTTGTGTCCCTTTGTGATATATTAGGGTTAATCTCGTACATTTTTTTATGCGAGTCTATCCATCATTCATTTTTCTTAATACCCATTTTCTCAGCACTTTACAAGATAATTGCAAAGCAATTAGGATTGCTGACCTTTTACCGGGCACTCCTAGGAAAATGCGAATTTCGAAATGTATTTCCTATGAGTGGATAGAGTATCTCAATGTAAGGGAAATGAGCCCTGGTCAAAACCTGGTGATCCTTATAGAGGGATATTTCGTTGTCATATACGTACTGTTTATCTATTAAGGAAAAATTTTAATAACCGTGAAAGGTTCTATAATAACGAAAAAGTTTTTCCTAAAAAAATCCATTATATTCTCATCGACTAGAGAAAAAAAATGTCATTTTTTTTTAAATTAATTTTTGTTTGCCAAGTATGTTTGATTTAGATTAGTAATTAATGGTTACAGTCATAACCATGAATTTTAGAGGTGGACCGGTAAACCAGCGGAAGTCTTCGGTCAGATGACCTAAAGCTCCAGAGGTGGGTCATTATATGACTAAGACCCGCGTCAGGAAACACTTGTAATGTTTCCTGACAAACATTATACCTACCTACCTACGTTTGATTTAGGTGGCAGATTCCTTAGGAAAATCTCCAGAACTTATAAACACATTACCACAAACATGAGTAACAGAGTTCGTGTTCCTTTATAACGAAATGAATTGAAGCTTGATGGCTCTGTCTTGATACTGGACACGTCTTAAGCGAAGTAATCCATTATTTACAACTCAAGCAACACTTATGGGCTGGACTGTCTTTTTCTACTGGCTCTTAAAGCATTTCCTTGAATAAATGATCTCCAGCCTCAGGCTGGAGATTATATATATATATATATATATATATATATATATATATATATATATATATATATATATATATATATATATATATATATATATATAGATATATATATATAATGTAGTGCCGATTAGGTAAAACTTGCTATTTTGGCTTAAATAGCAACGGTCATCTTGCCATATAAGACAAGCGAAAATTTGTGTATGCAATAATTTCGCAAAAATCATTCTGAACCTAACGAAAAAAAAAAATTTCATTGTGTTTGTTTATTATTAAATTATTGTAAACGTATCAAAAATATATTTAGTTGGATTAGGTAAATTAAATTGCGCTTGTTATAATAAGGTTAGGTAAGTTTTCTAAGATTCTTTTGGTACAAAATTATAAATTTTTACATTAACATAAATTAAAAAAAATATCTTCAAACGCACAAGATAAAATTTTAGAAAGGACTTAATTTTAGATGGGTTCTTGCTAATTGGCCAGTTTTACCTATTAGGCACGACATATGTACATATATATACACACACACAAAGAGAGGAAGCGTAATATCCGTAGGAGTCATACTACGCCTGAAGAATGGGAGGTAACCAGATATGCAAGTAGGTGAGGAATATTTCAGATTCTTGGATCAAGAGCCCTTCACAGTGTCATCAAGGCACCCACTTTGAAAGGACTTTCATTAGAGGTCTGAGCGACAATATTACCCATTATGATCGTTGTTTACCATGTCAAGCACAACTGTGTCACCGTACTCACAGTCTTAGTTTTGTCAATATTTCAATGTTTTAGCGTTATTAGCTTGGCAAAAAAAAAACATATTTATATTCCGTGCATTTTTTATGACTTTCTCATTTAAACGTATGTAGGTATCAGACACACTAACATCTCGCTTTTTTTTGTCTAATGTATTTTGTTTTATTTCTTAATAAGCCTGTCAGAGTTAGTAATATCTGTGGACGAATGTTGCATTGTTGACTATTTCCAGGTCGTTCCTATTAACTGCCTTGCATCAGAGCTACACTGTCAAGCTTCTCCAGGTGTTAAGATGGAGAACGTTCATACTGGGTAAGGAAGCCTTCACATACTAGGTGAGGAAGCCTTCACATACTAGGTGAGGAAGCCTTCACATACTAGGTGAGGAAGCCTTCACATACTAGGTGAGGAAGCCTTCACATACTGGGCGAGGAAGCCTTCACATACTGGGCGAGGAAGCCTTCACATACTAGGTGAGGAAGCCTTCACATACTAGGTGAGGAAGCCTTCACATACTAGGTGAGGAAGCCTTCACATACTGGGCGAGGAAGCCCTCACATACTGGGCGAGGAAGCCTTCACATACTGGGCGAGGAAGCCTTCACATACTAGGTGAGGAAGCCTTCACATACTAGGTGAGGAAGCCTTCACATACTAGGTGAGGAAGCCTTCACATACTAGGTGAGGAAGCCTTCACATACTAGGTGAGGAAGCCTTCACATACTGGGCGAGGAAGCCTTCACATACTGGGCGAGGAAGCCTTCACATACTGGGCGAGGAAGCCTTCACATACTGGGCGAGGAAGCCTTCACATACTGGACGAGGAAGCCTTCACATACTGGGCGAGGAAGCCCTCACATACTGGGCGAGGAAGCCTTCACATACTGGGCGAGGAAGCCTTCACATACTGGGCGAGGAAGCCTTCACATACTAGGTGAGGAAGCCTTCACATACTAGGTGAGGAAGCCTTCACATACTAGGTGAGGAAGCCTTCACATACTAGGTGAGGAAGCCTTCACATACTAGGTGAGGAAGCCTTCACATACTAGGTGAGGAAGCCTTCACATACTGGGCGAGGAAGAATTCACATACTGGGCGAGGAAGCCTTCACATACTGGGCGAGGATGCCTTCACATACTGGGCGAGGAAGCCCTCGCATACTGGGCGAGGAAGCCTTCACATACTGGGCGAGGAAGCCTTCACATACTGGGCGAGGAAGCCCTCACATACTGGGCGAGGAAGCCTTCACATACTGGGCGAGGAAGCCTTCACATACTGGGTAAGGAAGCCTTCACATACTAGGTGAGGAAGCCTTCACATACTAGGTGAGGAAGCCTTCACATACTGGGCAACGAAGCCTTCACATACTGGGCGAGGAAGCCTTCACATACTGGGCGAGGAAGCCTTCACATACTAGGTGAGGAAGCCTTCACATACTGGGCAAGGAAGCCTTCACATACTGGGCGAGGAAGCCCTCACATACTGGGCGAGGAAGCCTTCACATACTGGGCGAGGAAGCCCTCACATACTGGGCGATGAAGCCTTCACATACTGGGCGAGGAAGCCCTCACATACTGGGCGAGGAAGCCTTCACATCCTGGCGAGGAAGCCTTCACATCCTGGCGAGGAAGCCTTCACATACTGGGCGAGGAAGCCCTCACATACTGGGCGAGGAAGCCTTCACATACTGGGCGAGGAAGCCTTCACATACTGGGCGAGGAAGTCTTCACATACTGGGCGAGGAAGCCCTCACATACTGGGCGAGGAAGCCTTCACATCCTGGCGAGGAAGCCTTCACATACTGGGCGAGGAAGCCTTCACATACTGGGCGAGGAAGCCTTCACATCCTGGCGAGGAAGCCTTCACATACTGGGCGAGGAAGCCTTCACATACTGGGCGAGGAAGCCTTCACATCCTGGCGAGGAAGCCCTCACATACTGGGCGAGGAAGCCCTCACATACTGAGCCAGGAAGCCTTCACATCCTGGGCCAGGAAGCCTTCACAGCGGTGATTACTTGTGGCTTAAGCCTTTTTACCGAGGATAATTACATAGAAGGGTAAGATACTTTCCCTTACTCTACTGGTATTGTCCCTTCCAATGATTATAGATATTGCTATCAACCTGCAATACAATAGAGGGAAAACAAGACATCTGCCAAGACACAGCTGAAGCTAAACATAATGTTGGTCATTTATCAGTCAATTTATACAAATTGTTAAGTTCTCGTGATAGCTTTTGAACTCGTAAGTAAATCATTAGTAAAGTCACTTCATGCCTCATAAAACATATATTTAACGGCAGTTTCTATGTACAGTCGGCATCCAACATTGGTCCGCCTTCTGAGTGAACTTTGTACACCAACAAGATGGTACATTTAGGGGAGGGGGAAGTTGTTCATTGGACCGATAGAAAACAACGATAAATATTGTTCCATATACAGATTACACAGTGTTTCCGGAGATAAGAACATGACAGGGTTACGCACCACACTAGTTGGGTACAGATATCAACATTCTGACTGACACAAACAAGCACTGTAATTACCCCACTGATCTGTTTCACTCGGTGTGTTCTGCCCGGGGTGTTCAACATGTGTGTTCTGCCAGGGGTGTTCAACATATGAGGGGTCGAGTAGTTCATTTGTTTATACACAATGTTCAATATAGTGAGGGGAAAAAATCATAAGACGTATTTTCCGAAAAAAGTTAATCTTGCCACAGTTATTTCACAATTAGTTCACTCTGAAATAATCTTACATGCCGTTCACCTGTTTGATCTAATGACACTGATCATCATTAGTGATTCTGCAAGAGATAAGCTATACCTCTTATGCATAATCTTTTAGCTAACTCTTCTTATTAAATGCTCAACTAAAATCATTCTAGTTGTGAATGACTTTGATTTATAGATATAAATAATTGTAAATGCATAAAATTGTAATACTCATAAATTTGCCTCGTGATTTACATAAGCGAAACAATCTTCAAGGATAAGTTCCCAATTTATAACAGGTTATTTTTAGATGCTTTAGAGATCATTTTTTTTTTTAGTAACATTTTTATAACTTCTCTCGTTTTCTTTTCCATGAACCCACTCAATGACAGCGATCCCTCCAGGAAGAAACGTCAGGGGGACATTATGTGGCTCCTTGGAGAAATGGCGTGACAGCCCTAGGGGCAGGCATCTGGGATCCGATGGAGAGAGAGAGAGAGAGAGACTGAGAGAGTGATTGATAACATATTTATTAAAGTCCCTGATGAGACAACAGGGACACCCTCTAAAGGAAGAAGCCAGGGACCAGCTTCTGGGAGAAACTCTACCATAGGGAACACTCCCATCTTTCATGACACCATCTAAGGGGGGAGACTACCCTTTCTATATAAGTTCCTTAAAGGACCTATCTTGGCCCTTACACAGTAGCCACAATGCATATCCCTCACACAGCGGTAGTGTTCCATTATGTTTCCCCCTCACACGGCAAGAGGGCCCCAACACTTGCTCCTCACACGGCAGGAGGGCCTCAACACTTGCTCCTCACACGGCAGGAGGGCCCCAACACTTGCTCACACACGAGGGGGTCTGCATCACTCATCTTTCACAACAGAGCTATAACACTTACTCGTCCTAGAAAGCTGTGTTCAAACACTCTTTGACACTGCATGTGTTCCAACACTGCTCCTTGACACTGCATATGTTCCAACACTGCTCGTTGACACAGCATGAGTTCCGACACTACTCGTTGACACAGCATGAGTTCCGACACTACTCGTTGACACAGCACGAGTTCCGACACTACACGTTGACACAGCACGAGTTCCGACACTACTCGTTGACACAGCACGAGTTCCGACACTACTCGTTGACACAGCACGAGTTCCGACACTACTCGTTGACACAGCACGAGTTCCGACACTACTCGTTGACACAGCACGAGTTCCGACACTACTCGTTGACACAGCACGAGTTCCGACACTACTCGTTGACACAGCACGAGTTCCGACACTACTCGTTGACACAGCACGAGTTCCAACACTACTCGTTGACACAGCACGAATTCCGACACTACTCCCTTACACAGCGATGGAGTAATCCAACATCTTTCCCTTGAACTTGGCATCACTGTAGCGTCGTGGAGGCGGCAGAATGTCACGATCACACTCCGCCTCACTCACCTCTGGGGGCTCTTTGTTTGGGCCTCTTGGGTTGGGGCGCCCAGAGCCTTGGCCGGCCCCGGGATACGACGGAGGAAGGGCAGCAGAAGGCGCCGTCGGGGCCGCCGCCGCCGCCGTCGCCACCGCCGCCGCTGCGTTCGCCTGGCCCTCCCCCATCACACGGGACCTGCGGAGGAGGCAGGGGCGTGAACCTGGGTCCTCACCACCCCAGGGACGCGTCAATACAACTGTATTTGTCAAGAGTTCTACAGTTCTACGGCAAGGGTAGGGAAGGAAAAAATAAGGTGTACACAAAGCAAAAAATATTGTGATTACACTTAAGTGTACAGCAATCTAAACACATTCACAAGTGTATACATGCATGCACACATGTGTATATGCACCCACACGTGCGCATGCATCACTTTTTATTTATTATATTTTAAACGATTGTGCATGGGTGCACAATCGTTTAAATTATAATAAATAAAAACTGATGCATCTATTCTTTGTAAGCTTTTCAATGTCTGGCAAAAATACTGCAAACTCCTGTTCTGGGTGACTGTGAAGATGACTGAAAGTGTTGACTATGACAGGGCTGAAAATGACTGTGAAGGTGAAGACCGTGAAAGTGAAAGTGATAGCCTGTGGCAAGAAGAACGAAGATACCCTCATCAAGAAGGTAAGAGGCTGTTTAAAAAAAGTCAAAATTATCATCATAATGGGATTAATAGAACGATTAATGCATTTGGAATTTCCATTTTGTCTCCCAATTACCCTTCGGTACGTTTACTTCCCCCCCTTCCCATGCGTTTACGTTCTTGACATAAAATGATGACGCAGCTGAGTTGAGAGCCTCTGACCTACCTCTTAATTATTCCTCACAAACTCAACATTCTCAATGTGAGGTAAATGGACACATATGCAACTAATGTGACATTTCACTGCGCCAACGTTTCGCTCTCCAGGATCTTTGTCAAGACAAGATGTAATTGAACGGTTGCACCTGTCTTCAAGACGGGATACTTGCCATCACAGTCCTCAGCGGCGAGATTTTGCGAGTCTTTTAACAGCAGTATTTGTGTTCGATGTTTCTTGTCAATGGTCAAAGTCGGACCGAAACGTCGTCATAAGCTTCTTATGTGTAGGTTATTTATGTTCAGTGTGTTATATTCGTTGTTTTTATTGATAATTTTATGATTTATTGTTGATTTTTGTTTTTGTTTTTGAGCGCTGAGTTATATGGTCAATATATTCCATAAGTGTTAACACTACTGCGCCTCACCACAGGTTAATAATCCGACCTGAGTAGTACGCTGAGAGGATTGATGTTTAATTTCGATCAGGTCACTTGATACTTCCCTGCTGTCACCTGGCGTTTCCCTGCTGTCACCTGGCGCTTCCCTGCTGTCACCTGGCATTACCTTGCTATAAAACCTGGCACTTCCCTGCTGCCACCTGGCACTTCCCTGCTGCCACCTGGCACTTCCCTGCTGTCGCCTGGCGTTTCCCTGCTGTCACCTGGCGTTTCCCTGCTGTCACCTGAATACTGCACTCGTCACCATTATGGTGTCAAATGTCCACTGTAAATCTGGTACGTTAAAAAATCGGTAATAATTAAATAATAGCAGATTTTTTTTTATTTTATAGCTGCAATCTGTGCACTAGTAAGAGGCTGATTACACTGGCTAACTAAAGTAGAAATCTAAATATTTACCTTTAATGCCTTACTTTTCAAAACGTTGAATTTCAAGGAGCTAAAAAAGCATTACATTTTCCGTGTTTATGTTTACATTTATTTCAAATCAATTAGCGTCAGGTTGATAAAAGCAAATGGTTTAAAAAAAATCTCTGGTCCCTGGAGGATGAGGATGTTGTGGGTGGGTGAGGATGTAGTGGATGGGTGAGGATGTAGTGGGTGTGTGAGGATGTAGTGGGTGGGTGAGGATGTAGTGGATGGGTGACGATGTAGTGGATGGGTGAGGATGTAGTGGATGGGTGACGATGGAGATCCAAGGCTGTGTAGATCTGTGAACGGCACTTGACCAAAGGTAGGTAGGTGTGTGTGTGTTGTGTGTGTGTGTGTGTGTGTGTGTGTGTGTGTGTGTGTGTGTGTGTGTGTGTGTGTGTGTGTGTGTGTGTGTGTGTGTGTGTGTGTGTTCGTGTGTGTGTGTGTTTGTGTTCGTGTGTGTGTGTGTGTGTGTTTGTGTTCGTGTGTGTGTGTGTGTGTGTGTGTGTGTGTGTGTGTGTGTGTGTGTGTGTGTCACTAGCCTATTGACGACACCTCCCTGTTGAGCCTTCTCCCTCCCTCTTTCCCCTCTTCCTTTATCCCTTCTTTCTTCAGCCCCTCTTCTTCTATCATCATTTCTCTCGTCCTCTCTACCCCTTTTTCTTCCTCAACCCCCCTCCCTCTCTTTCCTCATCCCTTCTTTCTCCCCTTTCCCTCCACCCCATTTCCCGTTCACTCTCCCCTTCCCCCCTCACACACACAGGAGAGAGAGGACTGGGTGGCTTCCTCCTCCTTGGAATGCTCCGTGGGTCAGGAAGCACCTGAGTGACAGTGCACCAGTGCAGAAACTCGAAAAGATGCAAAGGTCTGCAACCAAACTAGTACCAGAACTGAGAGGAATGTACTATGAAGGGAGGTTGAAGGAAATGAACCTGCCCACCTTGGCAGAGAGGGACACGAGTACAATACAAAATTTTAAGATGAACTGATAGTGCAGATAGTGATAGACTGAATTAAATAGGACCAGGATCAAGGGACACAGGTGAAGCTGCAAACACAGGTGAAGCTAAAGGCACAGGTGAAGCTACAGACATAGAAGCCATAGGAATGTAAGGAAGTATTTTTTTTATTGTAGTTGAGAAGTGGAATGACTTGGAGGAGGGGGGTGATAGAGGCAAACTTAATACAAACCTTTAAGCGTAAACATATGACTCAAGAGGTCGACGAAGCTTATAGCCTAGGAACTTTAAGCTCTTGAAAGTAAATAAATTAAAAGATGAAAATAAGTAGCAAAGTAAAGATATATACTTTTTAAGGTGTTGAGTAACGCCAGCGTGGAACGTCGTGGAAGTTATTTATATGTTGTTCTGGACACCTATATTTGCATTTCTACTATATTTTAGCTTTTATCTAATTTCCAGTTTACAATTATCTTTATCCCAAAGTTCGTAGATTAGTTAAAAGCTGGATCACGAGCCAAGACAGACAGACAGACAGACAGACACACACACACACACACACACACACACACACACACACACACACACACACACACACACACACACACTCGCACTTCCACCACAACTACTGGCACTTCCATAAATACTGGCACTAACACCACCATCACTCTTTCATCACTAACACCACAATCACTATCACTATCATCACAACCTTCCTCACATCACTACCACTATCATCACAGCCTCCACTACATCACTACCACTATCAACACAGCCTCCACTACATCACTACCACTATCATCACAGCCTCCACTACATCACTACCACTATCAACACAGCCTCCACTACATCACTACCACTATCATCAAAGCCTCCACTACATCACTACCACTATCAACACAGCCTCCACTACATCACTACCACTATCATCACAGCCTCCACTACATCACTACCACTATCATCACAGCCTCCACTACATCACTACCACTATCATCACAGCCTCCACTACATCACTACCACTATCATCACAGCCTCCACTACATCACTACCACTATCATCACAGCCTCCACTACATCACTACCACTATCATCACAGCCTCCACTACATCACTACCACTATCATCACAGCCTCCACTACATCACTACAACTATCATCACAGCCTCCACTACATCACTACCACTATCATCACAGCCTCCACTACATCACTACCACTTTCATCACAACCTTAACATCACAACTTTCACTATATCATTACCACTAACATCACAACCTTCACTATATCATTACCACTATCATTACATCCTTCACCACACCACTAACATCACAACCTTCACTATATCATTAGCACTATCATCACAACTTTCACCACATCACTACAACTATCAACACAACCTGTCATATCTCTTCCACTATCAACTAAGGCGACTTTCAGGAGACAATTTCGCATTTCTGATGACAAAATGTCTTCAGACAAAGGTGCAGAGTTTTTAATATCATGTTGCATCTTTGCCTAGCGTACAACATCGAGGAAGCCGATGTGAACCAACCCATCCTGGAGTTTCAGTGTGCTTGCCTGCCATACCCTTCTCCTGGAGCTCTTACATGCCCTTCTCCTGGAGCTCTTACATGCCCTTCTCCAATCTATTCCATCACAAGGCCTATTCCCTCCGTGTCGTTGCCTGTGCTCTCCACCCATCACATTCCTTTTACACAAATATGAATAGCCAAACTTGAAACAAATGTACAGTCACGGAGTTTACGAGGCACAGGCGTCAAAACCATTAATGGGAACAGAGATGGCAATATGACTAAGAAAATGGTGCTATTGTTATCATACCTTTAGTGCTAAACCCGTATGGCTCTTTCAGCCGAAGTACTGGTGGAGAGTTAAACCCGCGTCAGCTAATTGCCAATGTTTCCAAAACGTACTCGCTTCAAAAAGAGTAAAAGAGAGAGAGAGAGACAGAGGAAGGGGGTGAAAGTGAGGTGGAACTGGTTGACAAGCTAAGGGGATTCAAGTGGTCTGGCTGGAGTGAGGGGTGGTGTAGTCTGTTGTGATGAGAGGGGCAGCAATGTAATCTTGTGGAGTAGCGAGAATGAAGGGTGACTTACGTGAGTACTCCACTACATACATCCCTTTCAACTTCCTTAACAAAACATTTGCTAGGTCACCTGCTGCTGCAATATAAATGGTAATGTAAGCTAAACTGTAGAGCAAAAGTGCCGCTAAGTGAGAGAAACGTGCTCTTACTTGGCACTTTACTGAAGACTAAATGAGCTCTATTAAATCATGAACATCTGTCTGTGAAGTTAAATGGCATAAAAGACAGACACGATGGAAAAATAAACACAAATGCAGTATAGTGTGATCCTTTATTGACAACGTTTCGCCCACACAGTGGGCTTTATCAAGTCACAAACAGATCTACTTAAGCAGAGAGTACACGAGTATATATGAAAAAATACCACAGTGAAAACAGGAAATAAACCCTGAGCGCTTTCAGGTGAGGAATTGTTTGAAGATGGATCTACTGGCCTATGCCAGGCAGGTCCTTCTCAACTCCAGCATCTTCTCAGCAATCAACTTCAAACATTTCTCACCTGACCCTTCTCGTCACTATTCTCCCTATATATATATTCACGTACTCTGCTTATATAGATCTGTTTGCGACTTTATAAAGCCCACTGTGTGGGCAAAACGTAGTCAAAGGATCGTATTGTGCTGCAAGAGTATTTTTTCATCTGTGGCTTAATGAAGACCACTGCGTGGGCGAAACGTCTTTAATAAAATATCCATATGATTGCATTTGATTATCTTTGCCATGGTGTTGGTATCTCTCAGCATTGCATACCCAGCTGCTAGGTGAGGACGCAAGGTTACTAGACGCTGTGGTATGGTATCGGTTCCAACTCAAGACTCTGATGAGACCAGTTTGAACTTAGGTGTGGGATGTGACCTGTTAAAATTTGGGCTTTTAATAAGATCAATTTAAACTTGGGTGTGGAATAGGACCAGGTTGCTTATGTCGATGAGGCGAGACCAGTTACGAATAAGATTAGGGTACAGATGTGGAATGAGAAAATAACATGTGGAATGAGATTAGAATGCAAATGCAAAATGGAAATAGTTAAACACAGGTGTGTGATGACAACAGTGAAGGTGAGACATATGAGAAGTACAGGTGAATGACTGAATAGAGGCAAGTGCTCACAGCTGTTAAACTAATCCAATTAAACTTACACTAGTTCCACCACCTGGCTTATATTTTCAATTAGCAAGCATCTGAACTTGAACTAGACAGGCTTTGTGTAACGTTGAGAAAAGAAGGTTAAGTGAGGTTGACTGTTTTTAAATACACAAGCCAAATTACAGACATGGGATAATTAATATTAATTTAAACTTTTAGAGTTACGTTTGACTACTAATAACATCGTAATATTTAGGGGAAAACCTTAAAACCTGAAGGAAAAACTAATAGTTAGGTTTTTAGGTACATTCGGGGAATATAAATACTAGATATCATTAAAGATGGGTGTGGAGCCAAATTATATAACATGCAAAGGGAGGATATAGTAAATAATTTACAACCTACGGGAACAAAGTAATTTGTGGGGTTTACAGGGCCATTTGACCACAAGATTATTTTTTTTGTTTACCTTAGGGACTAGTGGCTCCTCTAGACTGAGCTACTGACATTCCTAGGACTAGTAGGGCCTGTGGAACCCGCATGCCTCCTGAAACCAGCAGGGTCTGTAAAGTTAGCAAGTCTTGAATTTAATAGGGAGTCTGTACAGCTCGCAGAAGCAGTACGATCCTAGGACTAAGACTGTGGATTAGTAGGACCCCAAAGACTAATAGGGACTTTGGAGCTATTGAACCCTAAGACAAGGGTTGAGCTCGCGTTGTCTGGGGAACATAAGGACCAGCTGGATCCCTGGAGCCAACGGGGACCTGAGGAATTAAAAGGACTCTTTGGACCAGTGGGGTCCATGCAGAAAGTGGGATTCCATAAGACTAGAGCCCCTCTGACTATTGAGATCTAAGAAGCTTCTGAGGCTCCTGCATTTTATCAGCCTGAGATGTAGAGAGGGTGAGAGCGCCGGGATGGGGTGGAGGAGGGGGAGACATGCAAGGCCGGGTTACAGGCCCACACTGCAGGGAGGTGAGAGAGTGATAGAGTACCTGGCTCTGGCGCGCCGGGGGAAGGACTTTCTCTCGGTGGTGGGGGAAGGTTCGGGAGAGGTGCTAGACTCGGCGTGGTACAGCAAGTCTGAAATACCATGCACAATCCTGGCATCAGTACTCACGGTGTCGGTAACTACTCGACCGGAGAGTCTCATACTCTTAGAATTGGACAACCACATTTTTTGTTTTAGGCCTGTTATTACGTAATGATGAATTACTGGACTTTGATTAATGCATCCGAAGGCTGTGGCAGTATTTACATAAAATATATAAAAAGTGAATTCATCAAGGCTCGATCCACCTTTCAGGGCTCGACCCCCGAACCTCCCAGACGGGAGATAAGTATCACCACCAAAGCCGTGAAGGGTGGGAGGGAACAGGCGCTGACCCCTACGGGTTTAGCGCTTCCTCATGATTAAAAATAAACAAAAGTGGCAATACAATAAAACCAATTAGAGGCAGTAATACTAAGACTCATGTCCAGGAAAATACCTACAGTAAAATATGGATTTATGTCAACGTTTCCGAAGACTCCATCAACACGCAGTTTGTATCGCCTTTGTTTATACTTGCAGAATGAGGGACTTGTTACGGGCCACAAATTCTCTGTTCAGAAAGTAGAAACAAATTTGAAACTAACGTTGTAAAATAATTTTTAATGATGCGAGTGGACTCTTTGAGAGTATGTGATATGTTCTGAGCGTGTGTTCTGTGAGTATATTCCCTGGGGACCTATCTGCTGACAGTTTATTACGGTATATCCTGGAAATGAGCTGGAGGTATGCCATATTTATTTTTATCATGTTTATAATTTAGAATAAGTGTTTATTAAGACAAAAGCAAGCAAAAGGCAATCAACATTTATGCAAACTAGACTGAAACGAACCCATTATAATCTAGGTATTTTTTATTACTATAGTTCTTACATAGCAACTGTTGTAATGCCTTTGATGTCAACTAGATAATATACGGTGAAAATTGTGGCCGAAGTGAATACTCGTTTGTCATTCGAAATCAGATCCTCAGGAAGTATTTTTTTTTATTTTTGCCAAATCCAAGTATGATAAACATTGGTCACTGGTGCAGATCAACCCAGATGTAAACAAAGCATTCTGGCCTCCCAGTGAGGCTTTCCTTCAGCAAACAGTTTGCTGAGGAGGGGGGGGCTTCATTTTGAGGCCGAAATGCATGGTGCTAATATTTTTTTTCAGTTTTTAACGTGACATTAGCTTGTGGCAACCGGATGTGTAGTAATGAGTACATGACAGTGACAAGAAATCATCTGATTTCAGAGGGCATCACGAGCATTCTTGGGGCACAAACTTGCACCGTGACATATCGAGCTGAGAAGTTACCGACGCTGAGCACTTCCCGGAGAGCGTGAGGTGCAAAGTCAGGCAGTGACACAAGGGTACTGGCACAAGCTGTGAGTGATGGTGTGGCCGCGGCATTGGACACTTACTGTGGTGAATCCTCTGCTGAAAGGCTGGATTGCTCTCCCTTGAGCCTTCCCTCGAATACACGGCATCCCTGGAGTCCTTGGGAGCGTCCCTGGTGTATACAGCGTCCCTAGGGTCTTTCGGGGTGTCCCTGGAGTACACGGCGTCTCTAGGGTCCTTGTTGCCGGGTCCCCGCGCGTACACGGTGTGGTCCCTGATGGAAGGAATGTCGTCCAGCTGGTTGGAGGACTCGGTCCGGGAGGAGACGCCACCGTGTTCGGTCTCAGTATCCGAACCAAGAGTCTCGTAGTCGTCTCCGCTGTCCGCCAGGCCGCGACTCCGACTCCTACTGCGACTTCGTCGTTGGCCGCGACTACGGCTTCCACGCCTCTTCACCTCCCCGTAACCTTCCATTTTCTGAAGGAGAGAAAGTAACACAAGATTGTTAAGAACACAGATGACAAGACTAAAGCAACATCAGAGGTTCAGTGAAATTAATCATAATGAGAGGCGCAACTCCCACCACTGGGCTACGGCTGTTGGTATAAACATAGTCTGGCCATGACTCTTTCCTAAAAATACTTGTTAACACTTCAGGTTCGAACAAATGAAGTCCTACAAGGTAGACGTGAATATATGTAACCGGCTATATTTCCGGGCTTTCTCGTTATTTTTAGGCAATAGTAACTAATCAAAAATATGTTTATGTAATATAAATAATGACCGGGAGTAGGTTCCACTGACAAAGCCTAAAAGATCAAACAGAGAATGTCGACTTCACAGAGAATGAGTTTCTGAATTAAAAATTAAGAATCTCAACAAAGGAAGGAAAAGTTAAACCGAGAAATTGCCAATACAGCGGTTAAACTAAAGCACTCATATAAGGCGCACAAAATGCACGAAGAGCCAATCAGGAAATCTGCAAAAAAATCTAAATATTTATTCGCGTGTAAAATTAAGGTAAAAAATCCGTACCAGTAGTTGTCTTCTACTCGACGGGGATTCACAAAAGAATGACTAAAGAAACAAGTAAAATGCTGAAAGAACATGGCTCAGTGTTGAGCAATGTAATCAAGATGGAGAGTTGGAGAAACACATAGTTACTTCATTAACTCTGCCCACTAATAATTATATACCTCACATTAGCACATTATTATTATAATCAAAACTAAGCGCTAAACCCACAAGGGTCATATAGCGCTGTCGCATTAGCACAAATCCTCAAGAATTTAAAAAAAATGGACAAAAAGCCCAATAGGTCTGATTTTTAGTTTTCCGCATTTATAAATAAATACAAAATACGACTGGGACGAGAATTCAATGTAGTTTCAAGGGGCTTAAAGATCTTTAAGAATGTAAACAAAGCTCTTCTTTACAAAGGCAGAAGAGCAATGGTAAAGAATTACAGACCAGTAATACAAACATAACACAGTCTGAAAAAATCATGAACACCTTTTAACTTGAAAAGGTAAATACAGAAGCACACCGGATCTGTATAAACTATATGACCCAAGCCTCTTCAAGGGAGGCTTCTTGATGCGGCGAAGAAGCTATTAGTCCGAGGAATTGGACCTTTTGGTTTTCCTCCGACAGAATCAGTCCCCCCATTCCTTCCTTCCCTACCCCATCCTTCCTCCTTTCCCATCCCTCCCCTCCTTCCTTTCCTGCTTTTGGCCTTTGGGGGTCCTTCCCTATGAAATTCTAGCTCTTAGGTTAGAGAGAGAGTGGTGTCCATCCCATTCCATGAGGTCCATGGTGGTGGTGATGTTTGCCATGAAATCTGGATCATCTAGGGATGTCCCGATCCTCTTCCGGAGTTCTGGGGCGGCTTAGGGTGTCCTTGGAGTGACTGGTGTATCTCTGAAAGCTGCCTGTTGGTTCCGAGAGGTGGTGGCCGAAGGAGGTATGTCTTGTGGAGGGCTTCCGACCGCCCTCTCTTCTGTCTTCCGAGGTGGCTTGGTGGATGTGAGGTTGCTATCCTGGATCAATGGTTTACCAGCGTGAAGGGTTGGGTAGAGTTGGGCTCGGGTTCCATGTGCATCTGCACTACTGGCCGCACTGAGGGCCTTCTTGACCATGAAGGGGGATATATGGTCCTTTCATTTCCCCTAGGAGCTATCCCTCTTTTTTCGGATGAAACAAAAAAAGAGAAACCTAATCATGGAGTCCTAAGCCCATGAAATTCCTTCTCCTAGAGCGCTTTCTGAAGCGTCCTCTCACGACTCTGCCTTATTATTAGACCATTCTTTGGACCTCTCACACCATGTTATCTTCTGCAGGTAACATAGGTAACATTTTGTTGTCCGCCTCTTGTACAGAGGTTCCACCTGACTCTCTTGATATGTCCAACCTCTGCAGGTCTTTGACCATGCTTCTGGCTTCTCCCCATACAGTGCGACGATTTTCAGATAGCCCGCCCATCTCAGGACGGACCATGCCTGGTCCCACACCTAAACGACCACAACCATTAATGGATGACACTGTTTTGGTTACCTCTCGCCCTTCCCTTACACTCTACGTTTCAATGTACACAATGGACTGAGTTTTTCAGTCTACAACTGCCATCTTCCACTGACTATCTTTCTGATTGTAGTATCAGCAAGACACTCCTATACCATGTTGGTCAAAATATTTCATTTCATGCTGGCTAGGCTCATAATCTCTCCCTTCTTACCTCCATTAACGATACTCCGGTCACGATTCAGATTCATAAACAGATGTTTCAATTCATGCAGTGGAACTGTAGTTCTTCCACATACGACTATGCAACGTGATTTCCGGATATGCGATGGTGACATTTTGGAACAACTTGAGCTCCAAGGCCTTCCAGTCTTTAAAATGGACATTTACATACTACCTGCCCGCGGACAAAGAAGCTTTCCCTGCAATATAGCTCGGTTAATTTTTCACTGCCGTCCTCTATATATATTGCGGGACACTGTTTACAAGTACAGAAATTGATTCCTACACCTCAACAATGTAAAAATTGCTGGCGCTTCGAAATATTGCAGGTCCATGGCAGAATGCTCGGTCTATGGTCCTGCTGACCATAATAATAATAATACATTCTGAAGCCTTAAGTGTAACGAGGCTCAGCCATCTTATTTTCGCCGTTGCCAAGTTTTCTTAAAGGAACGAGAAATTTGCTGTCTCAAAGATAAAGGTTTCTCTTATGCCATGGCAGTCTCCCATCTCTGCCTGCAAGGGCAGGCAGAGAGTTACTTTATGACCTCCATCCTTGGTGGTATCTACTTCCTCAATCTCCTCTGTCGTCCCAACTTCCACAGTCACCTCTGTGTCTAACTCTTTTGCAGCCCTGGGCTCTGAGGTCTCTACCTCGTCAACTCCCACTGTCCTTGCGTCTTCTTTACGCTCGCATGTTTCAATATCTACAAGACCTTCCACAATGAGGGCAATGTACGGTGTAAATATAATGCAGAGAATCCGTAGTTTGAAGATTAGGAGGTGTGGGATTACCAAAACTATTATCCAGGGAGCTGAGGAGGGGTTATTGAGATGGTTTGGACATATAGAGAGGATGGAACAAAATAGAATGACTTCGAGAGTATATAAATCTGTAGTGGAGGGAAGGCGGGGTAGGGGTCGGCCTAGAAAAGGTTGGAGGGAGGGGGTAAAGGAGGTTTTGTGTGCGAGTGGCTTGGACTTCCAGCAAGCGTGCTTGAGCGTGTTAGATATGAGCGAATGGAAACAAATAGTTTTTAGGACTTGACGTGCTGTTGGAGTTTAGGCAATTAACATTTATGAAGGGTTTCAGGGAAACCGGCAGGCCGGACTTGATTCCTGGAGATGGGAAGTACAGTGCCGGCACTCTGAAGGGTAGGGGTTTTAATGTTGCAGTTTTGTACATGTAGTGTAAGCACGCCTCTGGCAAGACAGTGATGGAGTGAATGATGATGAAAGTTTTTCTTTGTCGGGCCACCCTGCCTTGGTGGGAAACGGCGTATGTGTTAATAAAAAAAATAAAAAAAAATAAAATCAGAGTCGAGAAAAAATACTGAAACGAGTAACGGCAGTATCAGCTGGGGCCCTGGACATACATATGTAAACATCGCAATAATAAATTCCACGTTTTCTTACCGAATTTTGACAAATATACAGAACTCGACACACCTTCACCAAAGGAACATATATGAACGATTACTACACTTCATAAACTCACAGCAGAGAAAAAACAAAATGTATGAGTCAGTGTCAAGTGGGCACCTCAGTACGTAGAAGGTAGTAACAAGTGGGCACCTCAGTACGTAGAAGGTAGTAACAAGTGGGCACCTCAGTACGTACAAGGTAGTGACAAGTGGGCACCTCAGTACAAGTATATATGGTAATTTTTAACCAAATTATACTAACAACACCTACACATAACTTAACAAAGGCCAAAGATGAATCCATTTAAAGTACTGACGAAAACAATAAATACTGTAGCAAGATGTAACAGGCTGTCTCGATGTGCAGTGAGAGCTGCCGACTCAGTCTTTGGCTCCCACTTAAATTCTGTGACGGCAGTTTTATTTTTACTAAATTCTATATTATGTATCCGAATTGTCTACATAACTTTTATTTGGTATGATCTATGGATGAGGGATGATAATGCTGGGTTTAGTGGAGGAGAAAAGAGACTAAGCCACATCACACGTCTGGTCGAAGCCAGGGTCAGCAGGGGATTGAAGAAGTGACTGGATGCTTCACCTACTCCATTAGGTTGATAATATAAGTCAAATGGAGCAGCCACTGTAAGACGTATCCCTGCATCTTATCTTGGTATTTTGGTTGTTCAATTTTATTACGCGGCACTAAAACAGTTTCGTTATCTAGAGTGGCACCCCTCCCAGAGAAAATTCCCCTCCTACCCCTTGGCACAAACCCCACTACAGCGCTAAGGTGACCCAGCATCGGGCTCTGTATTTTAGCTGATGGCGTTATGGCCGTACCTCTGCAACCTCAGTCAAGATGCCTAATTACGAAACTTTCTCTACACACTTTCCTCGCCATTACCAGTCATTAGCAGAGGCAACACTCTTACAGCTTCATACATCAATGTAAAAGGAACGAAGGTTGTGTTGTTGCAATGTAATGTACGAGGCTAAACTGGAAGATGTTTGGTTTTAATGAACACAATATTTTTTAACCTGTATAAGTGTTGCATACTCACCACCTACGACACGATTGCACGGTTTGAGATTTGCTCCCAAAACAATTCATAAAGTGCAATAAAAAAAAATTATAGCACGGAAAAATGTTGATACTTCGCGCCGTAAAGCATTAGAGAATCTGCTAATGTGAGGAATATTGGTATTTACAGTCACATTCACTGTATCTGGTCTTTAGATATTAACCATGGCAATTAGAGAGGAATACTAGTGATGCTAGAGGTGCTACGAATAAGCGTGAATGACTTCGTGGAAGACAATGGAAGTGTTAGATCAGCTTGGAGGTGGTGCACCTGTGATGGTAGTAGGTTAGAGGTGGTGCACCTGTGATGGTAGTAGGTTAGAGGTGGTGCACCTGTGATGGTAGTAGGTTAGAGGTGGTGCACCTGTCATGGTAGTAGGTTAGAGGTGGTGCACCTGTGATGGTAGTAGCTTAGAGGTGGTGCACCTGTGATGGTAGTAGGTTAGAGGTGGTGCACCTGTGATGGTAGTAGGTTAGAGGTGGTGCACCTGTGATGGTAGTAGGTTAGAGGTGGTGCACCTGTCATGGTAGTAGGTTAGAGGTGGTGCACCTGTGATGGTAGTAGGCTTAGAGGTGGTGCACCTGTGATGGTAGTAGGTTAGAGGTGGTGCACCTGTGATGGTAGTAGGTTAGAGGTGGTGCACCTGTCATGGTAGTAGGTTAGAGGTGGTGCACCTGTGATGGTAGTAGGTTAGAGGTGGTGCACCTGTGATGGTAGTAGGTTAGAGGTGGTGCACCTGTGATGGTAGTAGGTTAGAGGTGGTGCACCTGTGATGGTAGTAGGTTAGAGGTGGTGCACCTGTGATGGTAGTAGGTTAGAGGTGGTGCACCTGTGATGGTAGTAGGTTAGAGGTGGTGCACCTGTGATGGTAGTAGGTTAGAGGTGGCGCACCTGTGATGGTAGTAGGTTAGAGGTGGTGCACCTGTGATGGTAGTAGGTTAGAGGTGGTGCACCTGTGATGGTAGTAGGTTAGAGGTGGTGCACCTGTGATGGTAGTAGCTAGTAAGTTGTGTGAACAAGCAAACCATTTATGTAGTTAGAAATGAGGAAAAATAAGCAGAATCATGGCATAAACAACGGTTGCTGTACAAAATAAGAAGACTCTTGGCTTTAAAAGTTATAATAATAATAATTGGCTTTAAAAGGCAAATGTTGCTCTACAGAATAAACAGATTCTTGGCTTAAATCTTGGGCAGTGTAGTTGTGGGTGAAGTGGAAGCTTTTTTTTTAAATTTGTATATATTAGCTGTGTTGTGATACTATATAATTACAGAGTGGGAACAAAAGAATGTTTTCCTGTCATATTCCACCACGCAGGATGGGGTTCATATAAGGTGTTGAAATCTATCAGCCTGAGCTGGGGAATTTCAGTGGGGTTCATCAGCTACGGGAGCTTCAAAGTTTCCTTCCAGCAGAGCTGGAGTTACTATCACTTGGGAACTACCGTCTCTGAAGATAGCCTATCCCATACACAGGAGAAATCGATTTTTTTATGAAGGTATCTCCATCACAGCGAAGGAGGATGGTGATGGGTAGTTGTGGGTGATGAGCAGGTGTGGATGAGATGCGATGAGGGTGGGATGTGGGTGGTTGAGAATTGCATTAATATGGAAGGGGCAGAAGAAAGGCAAATGGCCACACGTACTACTGCCATTCGTACTACTGGATTATGGTGATCCAAGATTTCGTTGTGTGCCCCAGAGATTTAATGCTGGGCATCCGGTACATGGCAAGCTACATACCCTCATATTCAGTACAACATACACACCAGTTCAGCCCTGGTACCCAGAACAGGGCAACATACATACCAATAACAGACCTCATAACCAGTACAGGACAACACACAAGTAACTACTTTTATGACAAACATTTTTCGAAGCGTTTTGTCTTCCAATGATATATTTTGTTGCAGTAATGAGTAATTAATACAAAAAAAAGGTGTTTTACTCTTCAGAACTTCTGGCGTATCTTAAAACTGGAGGTAAGTCTTTCATAAGGTCTTCAAGAGTAACCTCAGACTCACTCAGCTACTGTAATGAAGTGAGGCAGCAGTGAGGCAGCAGTGAGGCAGCAGTGAGGCAGCACTCAACAGGCTTCTTCACCTACCTCTATTGTGAATTTTTTTTTCCTTTTTTTTTTCTTTTTCCAGTTTCCAGTGGAAGAAAAAATATCAGACTCGAGGTTCGACGTTGGTTTATTAGCAACCTTTGAACGATCCCACTGATACTCTCTGAAACCAGAGGAAAAAATCAAACTCTTGCAAAAGAAATCATCATTCATGCTCTAGCTTCCTTTCCAGAAGGGCGCAGACATGATCTATTGATTACTCACTGAACCTCAACATTGCCTTCCGACTTACAAAGTGCAGACATTATACAGTAGTATGTATTAATTGGGACAGTGATGAAATAAGACATTTATTTCAAAAATTATGTTTTGAAAAATACACTGTAATGTGACATTGATTTAATAAGATATATGATTATCATTTGCTTTTATAAGTATTGCTACACGCTCTAGTATAGAATAGCCCAATGTTGAACACACTTCGGCAAGTTCTTCGTCGTGGTACCAGGTCCTAATAACAGCAGCAATTATCTTCACAGTTGAACAGTACTGTGTCACGATCCTTCCTTTGGTTATTACCCATAGATTTTCAATTAGGTTGAGGTCAGGAGAGTTTCCAGGTCAATTTAGAACGCTTAGCCCACTCTCTTCGAAGAATGTCAGCATTTTTCTGGAAGTGTGGCATGGATCAAGATCCTGCTGGAAAATGCCTTCTTCCTACAATTAGAAGCAAATGAGTTGCCAGGTCTGCCTTGTATTTGTTACTGCTCATCGTTCCCTCAACAATAACAAGCCGTCCAGGGCCTTTAGCAGTAAAACTACACCAAAACATCTTATGTGGATGTTTTAGCGCTTGTTGAATGTGTCCATTCCGAAGAGGTTCGCCTTTGCTCCGTCTTACTACCACTGATCTGTACCCATGTACTTCAAAATGCACCTCATCTGAAAATATAACTTTTCTCCATTCATCTGTCGTCCATCCCTTATGATCCAGTGCCCACCACAGCTGTTTTTTCTTCTTCATGGCAGCTGTCAATAATTGTTTCCTTATCGGTTTTCTGGCAGTTCTGCTAACTTCAAGGAGCCTTCGTCGGACAGTTGAAGAATCATATAGATCAGTTGAAGCCAAATCTCTCTCTAGATCTTTGCTGGTTTTCTTGGGATCCTTCACACTATTTCTTCTTACGGTAACCTCCACAATCACCAGTGTCGTCAGGTCTCTTAAGAATCCCGCCACCAGTTGAATTTGCTAGGCTCAAATTTTCGGCAATGTCTGATACTCAAATCAACATGTTTTCTAAGAGCTACAATACTTGCATGCGTCCGAAGTGTAACATCCATCGTGAATTTCAGCAGTAATCATGAAATGAAGGAGAATTTGGCATAACTACATTCACTCACGGAGCATACTGGCAGGAACAGCTTTACAGAACAACAGTTGTTGTAGCACTGACGAGAGTCGCAGTGTAACACAGACAGCTGAATAGTTGTCAGAAGTCTGTAGCAAACTCTTCTGAAAAGAAAAGTACCCAAAGTACGTTAAGCCAGAGACTAAAATATATTTTGAGATAATCACAAAATTTACTCCTGTCCCAATTAATTTGCAAACTACTTTACTACCCGCTTTAATATATATATAATTACAATCATATTCGAATCAAAGACATTCATACATTTCCTTCGACCTCTTCCTCTGGCATCACATACACCATTTACCATCTTTCTAGGATTTATACTCCCCTTCAATCAACCATCTTGTTTCATTCTTTATACATGATCATACCATCTCAACAACCCCTTTCCCCTCTTCCTGGTTCATCTTTCATACCGCTATATCGTCTTCTAATCTTATTATTATTTATTAATTCCATGACATTACATGTACATCTCGTGTAATACATATTCACTGTAACCTCTTCCTCGTAGCATTCTCACACTCTTAAGTATCGCTTCTACTATGCTCAAATATTCTCAACTCTACATCCTTGACAAACATTTTCTTTACACATTCCTCAATACACACTTCTTAACTCAGCAATTCTATTATTTACCTCTATTTCAGAGTCATCTGCTGACGGATCAGCTAAGTATTTAAATACATTATCTTCTATACTCCTGCCATCCGATCTGCCTTCCAACTTTCACTGCCATTCCATGTGATGACTTACTCCTATCATGATCTATTCTATGCTCATTTTTAACTTACATAGGAGCTTCCATATAGCTTCCCTGTCCTACTTCTTTTCCAAATCTATATACCTAGCAAAATTTTTTTCTTATTTATGTCTTCCATACTGCAATATACACAATCTCTCTCATCCCTTCCTTTCTAACACTGCTGCTGCTGCTGCTGCTTCCTGTCACCTACGCTTTTGCAGTTCACTATCTGCAATTTCCTGTCAGTCCTTGCATATCTTATTTTTTATCACTCATACTAAACAAACCATTCCACTGCTCAATTCTCACCTGCTTTTTGCATATCAATCTTAATCTCATCCATCGCCACTAACACTTTCAATTCATTTACTGTGTCATTCATTTCCGGTTCTTCCCTCACTAATAAATTTCATTCTCTCCGTCACAGATATGAAATTTCTTCCACTATTTCACCATTTATTAAATTGTTTATATCCTCTCTGAGACACATCCAGCTCTTTATCCAGCAGCATCACAGTACTCTCATTCTTAAGAGACATTAATTTACTACTTAATTTATCATCTAGACTATTGCTACTTGTCTGTAAAATTTGCTGAGAAATCGCCATTCTTTCATTACCTCTTCTTTCGTATTCCTACACCACGCTTAATCTCTCTTATCTTCACATACTTCTTCATAATTTTTACACTACACAAACTTTCATACGCCAACTTTTCTTCGCCATTATCACCTCACCACTGCTGCCACAACAAATTTAATCAACACACTACAGCAATGTTTTAATTAAGTATATGCTAATCACTTATACTCTTAATCGATACGGTTGTTTTTCAATATTTGTTCAGATCTCTTCCAAACCTGTGTTACTTTCACCTCTCTCTCTCCTATTTTACTTTCATTATACTTTTCTTTTACTTCAGCTACTAATAAATCTTGATCAGACATTCAGCCTAGAACCGAAAGGATCCGGGTTTGAATCCCGGAAAGTCTACTTACACATGATACCCAAACCTATCTTTACTTCGTTCATTTTCTTACGAAATCAACAATGAAAATTTCTCAACGATCCCACTAAACCCACAAATACTATTTTCTTTAAGTTAGATTACACAAACATATACAAAACTTATATATAAAACTAAACAAGCCAATTAAATATACTCGGCTTCGATACGTCTGGCAACGCAGTGGTTACGCAACAACGCAAAACGCTTAGAGATGAACTTGCGTCACTCGTAGTCAGATTAAATTAGCAGCAGATACCTGGGTGTTGGTCACACTTGGCTTGTGTGCTTCTGCTAGCGCAGTCAGGTCACACACTGAGGTCTGGGGTTTAATTCCCCGGTAAGGCAGGAAACATTAGGACGTGTTTCCTCGAGGCATCTGCTGTCCATCTTCACTCATCAGTAAAATTGGTGTGGATTCGGGTCGCATCCTGGGACAAAAATGACGTAATTTGCCCGAAATGCTCTGCATAACAAGGGGCTTTCTGTATAGTAGTATGTCACTGATGTCAGCAAGGCCTGTATACCTTGTACATGTATGTACTTGTAGAAATATATATTACGATGTTATTACTATATTCATGGGGAAGCGAGGCCATGCAGCACCTAGGTCATATATGGTAATCATGTTTGATCTAATGAAGTGAAGGGTCGGTAATTTAATTGTTTTCCCTGACACCATCTTGATGTCATCGCCAGGATTACTCGTGTCATCGCCAGGATTACTCGTGTCATCGCCAGGATTACTCGTGTCATCGCCAGGATTACTCGTGTCATCGCCAGGATTACTCGTGTCATCGCCAGGATTACTCGTGTCATCGCCAGGATTACTCGTGTCATCGCCAGGATTACTCGTGTCATCGCCAGGATTACTCGTGTCATCGCCAGGATTACTCGTGTCATCGCCAGGATTACTCGTGTCATCGCCAGGATTACTCGTGTCATCGCCAGGATTACTCGTGTCATCGCCAGGATTACTCATGTCATCGCCACGACAATTCATGTCATCTCCAGGATTAAAGAATCCCGACTATTTAAAATTCTTTGAGAATTTTGGGCCTCATGAACTTACACAATAAAGAACAAACTTGAAAAGAATGGAGTGAAAAATGAGGAGGTGCACAGAGAGCGGCTCTGGCACTGAGAGCGGCTCTGGCACTGAGGAGACGGCAACCACTAGTCGTGAGTCCCAGACCTCTCCTGTCATCCCGATTTCTCTCTCAAGATTTTTGAACATATAAATTTTTTTCTCTCCTATAAGAAAGCAGTATTATTATAATCATTACTAAATGCTTAACCAAGAAAACAGTAAGAAGCATGTGTATAGTAGATGATTGTTTCATTGTGAGCAGTGCTTGTATGAGTGGTGCTTGTATGAGTAGTGCTTGTGTGAGTAGTGCTTGTGTGAGTAATGCTTGTGTGAGTAATGCTTGTGTGAGTAGTGCTTGTGTGAGTAGTGCTTGTGTGAGTAGTGCTTGTGTGAGTAATGCTTGTGTGAGTAATGCTTGTGTGAGTAGTGCTTGTGTGAGTAATGCTTCTATTAGTACTTATATGAGTAGTGCTTGTATGAGTAGTGCTTGTATGAGTGGTGCTTGTATGAGTAATGCTTGTGTGAGTAATACTTCTATTAGTACTTATATGAGTAGTGCTTGTATGAGTAGTACTTGTATGAGTAGTACTTGTATGAGTAGTACTTGTATGAGTAGTACTTGTATGAGTAGTACTTGTATGAGTAGTACTTGTATGAGTAGTACTTGTATGAGTAGTACTTGTATGAGTAGTACTTGTATGAGTAGTACTTGTATGAGTAGTGCTTGTATGAGTAGTGATTGTATGAGTAGTGATTGTATGAGTAGTGATTGTATGAGTAGTGATTGTATGAGTAGTGATTGTATGAGTAGTGCTTGTATGAGTAGTGTTGTATGAGTAGTGTTGTATGAGAGTGATTGTATGAGTAGTGATTGTATGAGTAGTGATTGTATGAGTAGTGATTGTATGAGTAGTGATTGTATGAGTAGTGATTGTATGAGTAGTACTTGTATGAGTAGTGATTGTATGAGTAGTGATTGTATGAGTAGTACTTGTATGAGTAGTGCTTGTATGAGTAGTACTTGTATGAGTAGTGATTTTATGAGTAGTGATTGTATGAGTAGTGATTGTATGAGTAGTGATTGTATGAGTAGTGATTGTATGAGAAGTACTTGTATGAGTAGTGCTTGTATTAGTACTTGTATGAGTAGTGTTTGTATGAGTAGTGATTGTATGAGTAGTACTTGTATGAGTAGTACTTGTATGAGTAGTACTTGTATTTGTACTTGTATGAGTAGTGCTAGTATGAGTAGTACTTGTATGAGTAGTACTTGTATGAGTAGTGCTTGTATTAGTACTTGTATGAGTAGTGCTTGTATTAGTACTTGTATGAGTAGTACTTGTATGAGTAGTGCTTGTATTAGTACTTGTATGAGTAGTGCTTGTAATAGTATTGGTTGTATGCGAGTAAGTTGTACCTTCATATGGAAATATCTGTTACATTTATGAGTGTGGATCAGGAATACCGTCCATAGTGTGGGTAGGGTAGCGACGTGTCTAACTTTGCAAGTGTCTGAAAAAGATAGACGAAGTGTTTTTATGAGGAGTGTGTTAACTGTGTGTATAGAAAAGGATGGGAATAGTCTCCAGCAAAATAAGTCTTAGATAAGAATATGCGATGCCACTTACAAAGGCGTCACACGTATTAAGAACGTTGAAACTTGATGAATCCACTGGGAACCTCAGAACACGAAGACGATATAATCGAGGCTTTTGTAATTATTATCGAAGATTAAATCGCTCCCGAGATTCTGCCACAGCCCAGACTCGCGATAAATTATCAGTAAACCTTAATCCAGAGCCTACGTTTCTGCAAGACACTGATTTAGAGAGTGAAAGTCACTCAGGGGTTACATTAGACCTTAGTATATTAGAGATGGTTAATACAGTTGTGGTCGCTGCTTGATGGATCATCCTCTAAGACCAGCATCAGTAAACACTGCATTGAATCTTATTATTTATTTAAAGATGCATAAATAACCCCGCACACCGGAGAAACAAACTTATGACGACGTTTTGGCCGGACTTGACCATTAACTAGCCAGTGTGTGACTTGTTAATGGTCAGAGTCGGACCGAAACGTCGTCATAACTATGTGTAGGTTGTGTGTTATGTGTCTAACCAACACCACCACTTTTATAACATCATAATTCGTTAAAAACTTTATTAGACTTTTCGGCGCATTCCTGCATAAAGTTTCTAGCCTAGTAAGTAATCGCTGATATACGAGGATATAAAAAAGTAACAAAGACATCCCTCGGATTAAACATGATTGCCTCCCATTCCTCAGGCACTGTAGGATCCTCACGGGCACAGTAATTCTCCATGATTATAATGCTGTAATGGTCCAGGACCGACCGAAACGATTTCTATAGTTTCTTTTCGAAAATGTGGATTATTTATTAATTGTTCAAACCACGGTATTTTATATATAATCACATCTACCAAGCTCTAGCTCTGCTAACATGCAGGAGGCTCACTCCATGAGCTTTCTTGCTTGTAAATGAGCTGAATTCTGGCTTGGAAGATGCAATTTTACAGGCTTGTAGAGATGGGGCCCTGGTGGGCGTGTTGGTCTTAGAAAGAATTCATGTTGAGGCCTTTTAGACAACTGTCTTCCCCATCTCAAGACTCAGTATGTCCAATAAATGACTAACAATGACGGGCAAAATGGACTTCTGAAAAGTCTTTCATGTTACTAATATGACATATTTTGTTGACTACATATCAGCGCACATTTCAGTGGTCTTAATTAATATTAGTAGTATAAAGAGTACGCTCGCTCCATACTTTCTAGTGGTACACACACATAAGGACTTTCGTGTCTTATCTGTGTGCACCACTGCGTGAAGTACAAGGGGAGGGGGCATAAAATATACTATACTATATTGAAAAATAGAATGAAATTTACCATATAGATGGAGCCGGATGGAAGACGAGGGGTACAACTAATGATCTGACACCCTTGAGGAAAAACACTATAGGGCAGACAAGGCACGCGTCTGCCCTCTGAGCGAAACAAATTTACCGATTTCTTTAAGTACCATTACTGTCTAACCTCAAGTACCATATGAATAAATGAGGAAGTTTTTCTTTTTAGAGTTCTGTTATCTTCAGTGCTGACTCGTCCGATAATTTGCCGACTGAATCGTAAACCAAAATACAGAAGATACCCCCCCAATTATCAGTAAAATCCCAATTCCTCATTGGATAACGTGATGGCAGCAGTGCTCTTTGCTGCCATAGTTGGTTGTCAACACTATTTGCTTCCGCTTAATGGCCTGTTATACCCTGGACGTGTATTTCAATTTTTTTTTATCACGGATGTGAAGTATCAATTAAAACGAAATACGTTTTTTTATAGAGCCGGACTAGACAAAACAGCATAACTGGCCCTAGCCTCATTTAAAGTGCAATTTCCAGGAGTGCCATACTGCGGTGCACGCCCTTACACGCTCACCCAAATTCACTTTCAGTTTTTCATTTATCCGAAGAGAGATTGTGGCACTCGGAACTCTTAATGGCTGCCTTTTGTGAGTAGGCAACCTTTATCCAGCAAGTTAATAAGTTTTAAATTTGTGGCGCAGATTCTGTATAGTATTTCTTAAACGATATATTTACCTTCATATTGTACACGATATTTATTGGGACCATATGTACTGAATTCTGGTGGATCTCGTTACAGTAGACGTTAAAGGCTGAGGATGTACTTGTGTCTAATTCTTGACAGTAGACGTTAACTGACGTAATTTAATTTACGATGGTCATTTAGTGAGGTACCTGCCATGACTACCACCAGTAGGTCATGAAGATAGTAACTGTAGTCTTAATATAGTTCTCGCTACAGTATTGTTTTCCACATAACTCATACACATAGTATAGTTCTCACTGTATCCTTTATCTGGCTCTCGTTCAGTCCCTGTCAGCGCGGAGCTAACTAGTGCTCTTTAATTTTCATAGTTCACCCTTTAATTTAAATAACTGCCCGAAATTTAGTGACAGAAATTACTCTCAATAAATCAGACTTGTCCCAGACCAGGCCTCATGGTTGCTGGTTTGATCGACCAGCCTGTTGGTGTTGGGCGCACGCAGCTCAATGTAGTATTTACCACAGCCTGGCTGGTCGTGCACTGAACTGAGGAACTTAGCAAGTTCCCTCTTTAAGAAAGAGATTCGTTGGTAATTTCGATTGTGCACGAAGGGAGAGCGTTAAAATGTCGAGGACATCTTTCACTTATCGAGTTCTCTTACTGTACTCGTTGAGCCCCTGCTTTTTATTACAGGTATTTTGTACCGTCTGCCAAATCTCTCTACTTTCTTTCATATGGGGGTCTGGAACCAGCTCCTTCAGGATTTCTCAGGTGTAAATTATGATGCATCTTTCTCGCCTATGTTCCAAGTAGTAGTTCAGATGTTTGCCTTTATACCGGCAGTAAGGGTTCTCTGTACGTTATTTAGCATTGAAATCTCTCCTGCCTTGATAGGGGGCAGCCCAGCCTTTGGCGAAACGTTGTATTAAAAGGATACTCTGCTTCCAGTATAACATGTTTTAAAATGTTCTAGTTATCCAGTCATGTTTGCTGTAACCATAGCAACAGTGTTGTGATCTTTGAATGCAAGATCTTCTGGCATCCTTCCCGAGTCTCGCATATTAAGTTTCGCTCTACTGAATAATTAGAGTCTGTCTTGTACTCTGATTTCAGTCGTTATTTGCTCAATTCTTCCATACCGTAGGAGCTCAAAACTTCATGCAACATGTATGCCTCACGAGGTGTTGGAGGTATACCCAATACATAGCTTTAAAAAATAGGTATGACGGGGTCCACGAGGAGAGAGTTAATCTCGTAACGGCCAGCTAAGAGGCAGTGACAAGAACAGAGACTCAACCCCAGCAACCACAAATGTAGGTACAGAGTACGTACGTACAAGTACACACGTACACACACAGGGTATAGGAAGGTCGACGAACGCCTCAGAGAACTAGGATAAAAGAAAATAAAAACTCTAAAAACAGCAACAAGCCAGTACACACACAAAAAGAAGTTGCCACCAGGTGGACTCTGCTCTTTCCTGAGGGTATTAAACAAGGCGGCGCACTAACACTGGGGGAAAGTGGATGGAAAATAGCATAAGACCTCTCAACCTGCCAGTAGTAGAGCGACTACTGTCAAGAGTTGAGAGAAACGTGCTACTCACACCCAAGTTTTCCCTCTTTACCAAACCCCTGAAAAAAAAAACACTACCGTTTAGTAATGATTATAATATCGTAGATAAACTGACTGGTCTAGACTGACGAGTATTATTAACAGTTACTTAACACGAGAAGAGTGGTACACTATCAGAGCTAACGTTATGTTCACTGAGAAACAATATACCCATGGGCACCATACAACCTCTGGGGAATGAGAGGCAATCAGTTTTGATCCAAGAAAGAGGAGAACAGATCCAGTTCCTTGGATGAAGAACCCGTCATTTTCAAAGCAACCCCCCCCTCCTCCCCAACCCTGGAGGGGAACAAATCTAACACGCTGAGAGAGAGAGAAGGTATTCCTGCACAATAACACTGGAGACCAACAAGGTAGCAGAGGAACCAGACCAGGGTACCAGCGAGACACCTTTCATGGTAAAGGGTTTCAGATCCAAGGAGTTGGAGCTATTCTTACTTCTCATCCCAACCATTCCCCAGTAACATGTCTTGTGCACTTTACCCCCCCTACCTTCCCCAGGAATTTTAACTAAAACAGTTCATGGCTTTTAAAACGGACTCCGCCAGGTAACTTAAGAGGCACCTAAGTTCCCCAGTGTTCTAATAACATGTTCATTTTTCCACTATAATCTACCTTGTCCATAATTACTATCGCATTTGCTATGTCTGTTTCGTAAGGTGAAGTCTAAGATCTTTCCTTAATTCATGGTATAAGTTAACAAATATTTGAGGACAATTTTGAGGACAGTTGTGTTGCAGAGGTGTGAGACAGCTCACACCTCAGAGGTGTGAGTACCTTGAGTATACTCTATTGTTGCCTGTCACTCCTCTTTGCTGGATTTATTGGGTAATAAAGGACGTCTTCCTCTGTATATAGCATCGAAGGTGAAGCCATATTAATAAATACGTCTATTTGAAACATGTGAACATTAATTCCCGTAGCGGAAAGCAATCATAAAACACATTAGAGACGGATAAATTCTGAAACAACTGCAAGTGAACAGACATATGAGATGATTGAAGAAAATTATTCATGAAACAATAAGAAACTAAAGCGTTCTCATTTCACGCGCACTGTCCATACTGAACAGAAATAATCGTATCCAATTTCAGAGGTTCAAAGTTCTTTCTACATGACGTATTTTATGAAACAGTCTTGCAAACCTCGGTATATCGTATTTCCCAGAATTCCCGAGGCAATTTTAAAGTAGCGACGTGACCTCCGCGCACGTTCAATGTACTAATACAAGTGAGCTTACAAATATAAATCTCATCATCAGAAAAGACTTATTTACGAAGCCTCTTCCCAGGCAATAACTTCAGGGGATCAATAACGAAGACTCTCCTTGCATTTATATAGCCATCTGTCAGTTATTTTTTTTTTTAACAAAATTACCTAACCTACTGAGATAGTTGGGTAAAGGTTGTGGAGATATTGTCAAGAATTCCACGTAGTCTAGTAAATTTGAAAGCCTCAAATGTTTTGTGTCAGCAGAGCTGGAGTTACTATTACTTCTGAATGACCATCTCCCAGCATGGCCAATACTACACGCAGGGCATAGCGAATTTATGAAGTTATCATCGTCAGCCATCTATCATCCAAGTGCACCTCAGAGGGTGAGTTACTGAGCCACCCCGCCCTCCCCACCCCACCCTCCCCCGCCCCACCCTCTCCCACCTCGGTGGTGGTGGGGGACTCTGGGAGCAGGACAGAGGTAAAGTCTGGGTACTAGTGTGCTGCTAACCTATTTTATATTATAGTTACATTAGCGAAAACACAAGCTACTTATGTTTCCCTGTCATATTCCATCACACAGGATGCATTTTGTACATCATGTAGTGAAACATCCGTTAGAATGAGGAAACAGTAGTACTATGATGGGTAATGTTTCAGTGATGTCATGATGGGTAATGTTTCAGTAATGTCATGATGGGTAATGTTTCAGTGATGTCATGATGGGTAATGTTTCAGTGATGTCATGATGGGTAATGTTTCAGTAATGTCATGATGGGTAATGTTTCAGTAATGTCATGATGGGTAATGTTTCAGTAATGTCATGATGGGTAATGTTTCAGTGATGTCATGATGGGTAATGTTTCAGTAATGTCATGATGGGTAATGTTTCAGTAATGTCATGATGGGTAATGTTTCAGTAATGTCATGATGGGTAATGTTTCAGTAATGTCATGATGGGTAATGTTTCAGTGATGTCATGATGGGTAATGTTTCAGTAATGTCATGATGGGTAATGTTTCAGTGATGTCATGATGGTTAATGTTTCAGTAATGTCATGATGGGTAATGTTTCAGTAATGTCATGATGGGTAATGTTTCAGTGATGTCATGATGGGTAATGTTTCAGTAATGTCATGATATGTAATGTTTCAGTGATGTCATGATGGGTAATGTTTCAGTAATGTCATGATGGGTAATGTTTCAGTAATGTCATGATGGGTAATGTTTCAGTAATGTCATGATGGGTAATGTTTCAATAATGTCATGATGGGTAATGTTTCAATAATGTCATGATGGGTAATGTTTCAGTAATGTCATTATGGGTAATGGAGTTACTATCACTAGGGCATTATCATAGTACAGAAAGATGAAAGAAGGGAAAGGGTAGTAGTATAAAGTAAGGGTAGGAGTATAGAGTAAGGGTAGGAGTATAAAGTAAGGGTAGGAGTATAGAGTAAGGGTGTTACGATCAGGGCTTCATCTATGAGCCTGTTTTGGCCCCCTCGTAACAACATGTCGACTCAGGCTCTATTCTAATTGTTCTTTAGAAAATAGCCACCTTTTATTTATAATGGGATTATTAGATTGATCCAACTTAGTAAAAGTCATGCCCTTTAATACATACATAAATACTTAGAGTATGTTACAAAGTTCTCTTTCAGTGTAAAACAAAGATACGCTATAAAAATGTAGCAACTGATATAGTCTCAATAACGACCCAGGTATATTAGATATCAGTCGAGACTAAGTAATATTCCTCGAGTTGGGAATTTGTATTAAGGCTGAGAGCCTGGATCAACTCATGAGAGAGTATATGATCATCAAGAGAGTGCGAATCTACTCCCAACCAGGAGAGGGTGTGTGAACCTACTCCCAATACCACGGTGTGGTAAGCTCAAGTTAGGTCGGTCACGTGACAGAGGGGGGGAAGGCCGGCTGGTACGTAAACAAGTAACCGGGAGTATGACTAGTGGTCTCCCACTACATGACCAGCACAGTAAAACTTTAACATTGTAAAACAAAATTACAATGTAACAACCTACCTAAAACATAGCTAAATCGAATAATAGTATAAAGTAAGACATTTTCGTTTTAGCTAATAACGGAAATATCTCCAATATACTATTATGATAAAAATACACACAATATAAAATACTGGTCAAGGGTATACCCGTAACAAAGGGTAGGAGTATAAAGTAAGGGTAGGAGTATAAAGAAAGGGTAGGAGTATAAAGTAAGGGTAGGAGTATAAAGTAAGGGTAGGAGTATAAAGTAAAGGTAGGAGTATAAAGTAAGGGTAGGAGTATAAAGTAAGGGTAGTAGTATAAAGTAATAGTAGGATTATAAAGTAAGGGTAGGAGTATAAAGTAATGGTAGGAGTATAAAGTGAGGGTAGGAGTATAAAGTAAGGGTAGGAGTATAAAGTAAAGGTAGGAGTATAAAGTAAAGGTAGGAGTATAAAGTAAGGGTAGTAGTATAAAGTAAGGGTAGTAGTATAAAGTAAGGGTAGGAGTATAAATTAAGGGTAGGAGTATAAAGTAAGGGTAGGAGTATAAAGTAAGGGTAGGAGTATAAAGTAAGGGTAGGAGTATAAAGTAAGGGTAGGAGTATAAAGTAAAGGTAGGAGTATAAAGTAAGGGTAGGAGTATAAAGTAAGGGTAGTAGTATAAAGTAATAGTAGGATTATAAAGTAAGGGTAGGAGTATAAAGTAATGGTAGGAGTATAAAGTAAGGGTAGGAGTATAAAGTAAGGGTAGGAGTATAAAGTAAAGGTAGGAGTATAAAGTAAAGGTAGGAGTATAAAGTAAGGTAGTAGTATAAAGTAAGGGTAGTAGTATAAAGAAGGGTAGGAGTATAAATTAAGGGTAGGAGTATAAAGTAAGGGTAGGAGATAAAGTAAGGGTAGGAGATAAAGTAAGGGTAGGAGTATAAAGTAAGGGTAGGAGTATAAAGTAAAGGTAGGAGTATAAAGTAAGGGTAGGAGTATAAAGTAAGGGTAGTAGTATAAAGTAAGGGTAGGAGTATAAAGTAAGGGTAGGAATATAAAGTAATGGTAGGAGTATAAAGTAAGTGTAGGAGATAAAGTAAGGGTAGGAGATAAAGTAAAGGTAGGAGTATAAAGTAAGGGTAGGAGTATAAAGTAAAGGTAGGAGTATAAAGTAAAGGTAGGAGTATAAAGTAAGGGTAGGAGTATAAAGTAAGGGTAGGAGTATAAAGTAAGGGTAGGAGTATAAAGTAAGGGTAGGAGTATAAAGTAAGGGTAGGAGTATAAAGAAAGGGTAGGAGTATAAAGTAAGGGTTGTAGTATAAAGTAAGGGTAGTAGTATAAAGTAAGGGTAGTAGTATAAAGTAAGGGTAGTAGTATAAAGTAAGGGTAGGAGTATAAAGTAAGGGTATGAGTATAAAGTAAGGGTATGAGTATAAAGTAAGGGTAGTAGTATAAAATAAGGGTAGGAGTATAAAGTAAGGGTAGGAGTATAAAGTAAGGGTAGTAGTATAAAGTAAGGGTAGTAGTATAAAGTAAGGGTATGAGTATAAAGTAAGGGTATGAGTATAAAGTAAGAGTATGAGTATAAAGTAAGGGTAGTAGTATAAAGTAAGGGTATGAGTATAAAGTAAGGGTATGAGTATAAAGTAAGGGTATGAGTATAAAGTAAGGGTATGAGTATAAAGTAAGGGTATGAGGGAAAAATCAGGATGAACTACAACATCATTTCATTTTTGTAACAAAACTGGATGCATCAGCAGTGTGCTGAAGACCTATCACATGAGACAGTGACAGTGGGAACGAAACCTAACTAAGTTTCATTGACATACTCCACCACGCACGATGGCACTCATACAAGATGGGGAAATCTGTCAGCCTTAGCTGGGAGATTTTCGTGTACTGAGCACATTGTCAAGTACTCCAGCAAGGGTTCATCAGCTACAGCAGATTCAAAGGTTTCCTTCCAGCAGAGCTGCAGTTACTATCACTTGACAGTTACTATCACTTGACAGTTACTATCACTTGACAGTTACTATCACTTGACAGTTACTATCACTTGACAGTTACTATCACTTGGGCACTGCCATCTCCCAGAATAGTCTATCCCATCCATGGAGGCTAGAGGGAGGGGGCGGGGAGATTAGGGAAATGTGGGCTAGTGTTTGTCTTGGGGAGGGGAGTTGCAGAAAAGAAAGGAGAGGGAACTGAGGAGAGAGGCAAGTACAGAGGGAGGTAAGGAGTATGGGTAAAGAGGTGGGAGGGAATGGAGAAAGGGATGAGGGGTGTGAAAAGCGAGGGAGAGGGTGAGGGGGTGTGGAGTGTGAGATGAAAAAAGGGGTGACAGGGGAACACTGAAGAAGAGTAAGAGAGAGAGAGACAGAGGGGAGATGATACACTGAAGGGGAGGAGTCAGAGGGATATATCGAGGGAGGGATGACAGATACACAGAGGGGTGGGATACACTGAAGGATGGATGAGAGGGATACACTGAAGGATGGATGAGAGGGATACACTGAAGGATGGATGAGAGGGATACACTGAAGGATGGATGAGAGGGATACACTGAAGGATGGATGAGAGGGATACACTGAAGGATGGATGAGAGGGATACACTGAGATGGATAGAGATACACTGAAGGATGGATGAGAGGATACACTGAAGGATGGATGAGAGGGATACACTGAAGGATGGATGAGGAAGGGATAAGAACTGAAGGATGGATGAGAGGGATACACTGAAGGATGGATGAGAGGGATACACTGAAGGATGGATGAGAGGGATACACTGAAGGATGGATGAGAGGGATACACTGAAGGATGGATGAGAGGGATACACTGAAGGATGGATGAGAGGGATACACTGAAGGATGGATGAGAGGGATACACTGAAGATGGATGAGAGGGATACACTGAAGGATGGATGAGAGGGATACACTGAAGGATGGATGAGAGGGATACACTGAAGGATGGATGAGAGGGATACACTGAAGGATGGATGAGAGGGATACACTGAAGGATGGATGAGAGGGATACACTGAAGGATGGATGAGAGGGATACACTGATGGATGAGAGGGATACACAGAGGGAGAAATGAGTGAGATACACTTGAGGGAGAAATGAGAGGGATACACTGAGGGAGGGATAACAGGGAAACACAGAGAGAGGGATACACAGAGGGAGGAATAATAGGGATACACAGAGGAAGGAATAATAGGGATACACAGGGGGAGGGATGAGAGGGATACACAGAGCAGAGCTGTTATCAGTTCACGGTGGTCAGCGTACACACAATATAACCACCACCAGTGTGTCTGTCACTTGACAGTTTCTGTCTCACGCAGTGACCACACTGCCAGGGCCACATTGCCAGGGCCTCACTACCAGGGTCACACTGCCAGGGCCACAATGTCAGGGCCACACTCCAGGGCCTCACTACCAGGTCACACTGCCAGAGGGCCTCACCACCAGGGTCACACTGCCAGGGCCTCACTACCAGGTCACACTGCCAGAGGGCCTCACCACCAAGGTCACACTACCAGGGCCACACTGCCAGGGCCTCACTACCAGATCACACTGCCAGAGGGCCTCACCACCAGGGCCACACTGCCAGGGCCACACTGGCAGGGGCCTCAGTACCAGGTCACACTGCCAGAGGGCCTCAGCACCAGGGTCACACTGCCAGGGCCTCACTACCAGAGGCACACTGCCAGAGGGCCTCACTACCAGAGGCACACTGCCAGAGGGCCTCACTACCAGAGGCACACTGCCAGAGGGCCTCACTACCAGAGGCACACTGCCAGAGGGCCTCACTACCAGGATCACACTGCCAGAGGGCCTCACTACCAGGATCACACTGCCAGAGGGCCTCACTACCAGGATCACACTGCCAGAGGGCCTCACTACCAGAGGCACACTGCCAGGCCACACTGCCAGAGGGCCTCACTACCAGAGGCACGCCGCCAGAGGGCCTCACTACCAGGGTCACACTGCCAGAAAGCCTCACTACCAGGATCACACTGCCAGAGGGCCACAGGGGCGCTCACCAGACAACAGTAACCAAGCACACACACAGGACCTGCGTTCCTACATACAATTCATTCAAAAAAGTATAAACATAGTTAAATTTATCTATATATATA
The DNA here is from genome assembly GCA_009830355.1 of Cherax destructor. Lineage (NCBI taxonomy): Eukaryota > Metazoa > Arthropoda > Malacostraca > Decapoda > Parastacidae > Cherax > Cherax destructor. The sequence goes on along the minus strand of WNWK01003494.1, from coordinate 12,513 downwards.
AAGAGATAAAAATGTTCACGGGCGGGGGGAAAAAATCCCCGTGATCCAAAATATGTCATATACTGTAGTTATAACAAAGTAATGAGTCGTCTAAGTAACTTTGTCTCAAAGGACATTGGTAGAAAGGAAAGGCAAAGAATGGTGATGCGTCAGGCAAGACAGTGTAGTAACTGCATATATTAGCTTAAGTGTACTAATACATGTACATGGGAAGGAGAGAGAGAGAGAGGGAGAGAGAGAGGGAGAGAGGGAGGGAGAGAGGGAGGGAGAGAGGAAGTAGAACTGAGAGGTCCACACCGAAGCTAACTGCTGAGAACTATTTTTTTTTATCTAGATTAAGAACTATGGTACATTATCTTGTAACAAACTGGAACTCAGACAACTCTCAATTAACAAACCGCTTTTTCTGAATCATAAATATTTGAGCCAGGCCAGGGCATAGGCCAGGGCATAGGCCAGAGCATAGAGACAAAAGCGGGAATGTGACTAACTCTGAATAACAAAGGTGTTATTACGCTCGAAAAAAATTTCTCTGAGGAAGTTAGAGGCAATTTGAAGGATTACTGTAACAACTCAAACTATTTATAATTAAAAATAGGATCAGATACACCTTGCCAGGATAATGATCCGAGGAACACTTAGGGAAATTAGGAATTCAGCACAAGTATAAGGGTTTTTACTTAAGGTAAATACCTATTTTATTCACAATTACACTGTATGGCCCTTGTGGGCTTAGCGCTTACTTATGATTATACCTATATCTGTGAATATTATTTTTTATTAAACTAAATGGATAATGTCACTATCAACTGCTGCAGTGTGTACGTAAAAGTAATATTTATTTCTACAAGTACATTATACAACTTATAAAGACCTAGCTGACATACTATCTAGAAAGCCCCTGGTTATGCAGAGCATTTCGTTCAACTTAGGTTAATTTTGTCCCCAGGATGCGACCCACACCAGTCGGCTAACACCCAGGTGCCTATTTGCTGTTAGGTGAAAACGGACAGCAGGTGTCTTAAGGAAACACTTCCAAATGTTTCCACCCATACCGGGGATCGAACCACAGAACTCAATGTGTGAACTGGACGATACGAGTGAAGTGGTGGGAAGTGTATGCAGCAGAGCGCAGACAGGAGTTGTTTGTTTCAAAGAATTGCCCATAGCCATTCCAAAATGCTGAGCAAAATAGTATTCACTGAACTCCAATTTACAATATTTATTAACAGTCTGATTAATTCACTAACAATGTTCGTATCCTATAGTTGATTATGTTTGGGAAATTAATCCACTAGGAATTCTAAAAGGCCATTCACAAGGCGGAGGGGATGGAGGAAGAGGGAAAGGGCGAGAGGGAAAAGGGCAAGCGAGAGGAGGGGGAAGGGCGGGTGTAAGCAAAGGTAAGAAGAGAGAAGAAACGTGAGCATAATGTGAAAGGCAATAACTGCCAAGAGGTAAAATGTATTATAAAGGGAGCGTGAAGAAGACTGGGTGGTGTATGGGTGAGGCTACAGCAGGAGACCTGACAGTTTACATCCAGGTCACCTGCTGACCACTCTCAACATCCAGGTCACCTGCTGACCACTCTCAACATCCAGGTCACCTGCTGACCACTCTCAACATCCAGGTCACCTGCTGACCACTCTCAACATCCAGGTCACCTGCTGACCACTCAACATCCAGGTCACCTGCTGACCACTCTCAACATCCAGGTCACCTGCTGACCACTCTCAACATCCAGGTCACCTGCTGACCACTCTCAACATCCAGGTCACCTGCTGACCACTCTCAACATCCAGGTCACCTGCTGACCACTCTCAACATCCAGGTCACCTGCTGACCACTCACAACATCCAGGTCACCTGCTGACCACTCTCAACATCCAGGTCACCTGCTGACCACTCTCAACATCAGGTCACCTGCTGACCACTCAACATCCCGGTCACCTGCTGACCACTCAACATCCAGGTCACCTGCTGACCACTCACAACATCAGGTCACCTGCTGACCACTTCAACATCCAGGTCACCTGCTGACCACTCTCAACATCCAGGTCACCTGCTGACCACTCTCAACATCCAGGTCACCTGCTGACCACTCTCAACATCCAGGTCACCTGCTGACCACTCTCAACAGTCTGGCCGACTATTCGCTCCGGCCACAATCCCGTCTTGGAAAAAAAGTATAAAATATATAATCATTCCATACTAAAAAGTTGGAGGAATATTTTAAAGATAACATGCAACTTCAGTGCTACTCAAGCTGACACATGTCATTACTCACGCTCTCCCCGACACCTGTCATTACTCACGCTCTCCCCGACACCTGTCATTACTCACGCTCTCCCCGACACCTGTCATTACTCACGCTCTCCCTCACACCTGTCATTACTCACGCTCTCCCTCACACCTGTCATTACTCACGCTCTCCCTCACACCTGTCATTACTCACGCTCTCCTCACACCTGTCATTACTCACGCTCTCCTCACACCTGTCATTACTCACGCTCTCACCTGTCATTACTCACCTTCATCACTGTTTCACGCTCTCCCTCACACCTGTCATTACTCACGCTCTCCTCACACCTGTCATTACTCACGCTCTCCCTCACACCTGTCATCTACTCTACGCTCTCCTCACACCTGTCATTACTCACGCTCTCCTCACACCTGTCATTACTCACGCTCTCCTCACACCTGTCATTACTCACGCTCTCCTCACACCTGTCATTACTCACGCTCTCCCTCACACCTGTCATTACTCACGCTCTCCCTCACACCTGTCATTACTCACGCTCTCCCTCACACCTGTCATTACTCACGCTCTCCCTCACACCTGTCATTACTCACGCTCTCCCTCACACCTGTCATTACTCACGCTCTCCTCACACCTGTCATTACTCACGCTCTCCTCACACCTGTCATTACTCACGCTCTCCCTCACACCTGTCATTACTCACGCTCTCCTCACACCTGTCATTACTCACGCTCTCCCTCACACCTGTCATTACTCACGCTCTCCTCACACCTGTCATTACTCACGCTCTCCCTCACACCTGTCATTACTCACGCTCCTCACCCTGTCATTACTCACGCTTCCTCACACCTGTCATTACTCACGCTCTCCTCACACCTGTCATTACTCACGCTCTCCTCACACCTGTCATTACCTCACGCTTCTCCCTCCCACTGTCATTACTCACGCTCTCCCTCACACCTGTCATTACTCACGCTCTCCTCACACCTGTCATTACTCACGCTCTCCTCACACCTGTCATTACTCACGCTCTCCTCACACCTGTCATTACTCACGTCTCCCTCACACCTGTCATTACTCACGCTCTCCTACACCTGTCATTATCACGCTCTCCTCACACCTGTCATTACTCACGCTCCCCACACCTGTCATTACTCACGCTCTCCTCACACCTGTCATTACTCACGCTCTCCCTCACACCTGTCATTACTCACGCTCTCCCTCACACCTGTCATTACTCACGCTCTCCCTCACACCTGTCATTACTCACGCTCTCCCTCACACCTGTCATTACTCACGCTCTCCCTCACACCTGTCATTACTCACGCTCTCCCCGACACCTGTCATTACTCACGCTCTCCCTCACACCTGTCATTACTCACGCTCTCCCTCACACCTGTCATTACTCACGCTCTCCCCCACACCTGTCATTACTACGCTCTCCTCACACCTGTCATTACTACGCTCTCCTCACACCTGTCATTACTCACGCTCTCCCACACCTGTCATTACTCACGCTCTCCTCACACCTGTCATTACTCACGCTTCCCTTTTCACTTCTCAACCTGTCATTACTTCTCAGGCTCTCCCCGACACCTGTCATTACTCACGCTCTCCCTCACACCTGTCATTACTCACGCTCTCCCTCACACCTGTCATTACTCACGCTCTCCCCGACACCTGCCATAGCATACAGGTAATGCAAAAATAACTAATTGAAGAAGTTAGAAGTTATTAAATTATTGTTAAAGTTATTCAGTAAGTTACTCAATAATTTATAAAGAAAATTATTCACTTCGAGGAACCACATTTATTCAAATCACAGAGATTAATTTTGATCTGATTAACGGGTTCCAATCATTTCAACCTAGAACATGAAAATTTTGATTTTGATCTGACTTATGGATTCCAATCATTTCAAGCAATGGAATAATAATTTTGACCTGGTTCGCGGGTTTCAGTCATTCGAAACTTAATTATGGAAAACTGTACAGCGATTGATTTCTATAGCTTTTATATTGGCAGCAAAACTATAAATCACGCCCGGTTGAGTTATATAATATCCGGCTACCAGATGATCATGGCTACTGTTTATATTCCTGGTGGTGGAGGGCCAGTACCAGGCTAGTAGTGGTGGGTACTGGTGGAGGGCTAGTACCAGGCTAGTAGTGGTGGGTACTGGTGGAGGGCCAGTACCAGGCTAGTAGTGGTGGGTACTGGTGCATGGCCAGTACCAGGCTAGTATAGTGGTGGGTACTGGTGCATGGCCAGTACCAGGCTAGTAGAGTGGTGGGTACTGGTGCATGGCCAGTACCAGGTTAGTAGAATGGTGGGTACTGGTGCAGCACCAGTACCAGGCTAGTAGAAAGGAAGGTAGGGCCCTGTTGGAGGTAGTGAGCAATACACAGGGGAGGGGGGTACTAGGCAGGTATTATGACAGACTAAAAAAGAATAAAAAAGACAGTGTCACTCGGTGTACATGTAATAAGGCAAGTTGATTTTTTTACTAAAACTGATCAAATTATGATGAAAATATATAGTTTTGAAATCAACATACAGGAATGCTTCGAAATGTCACACACACACACACACAGTGAAGAGGCGGGGTCAGGAGCTGTCACTCTACCCCTGAAGCCACAACTAGGTGAGTATAACTAGGTGAGGTGAGTACACACACACATTCACACACACACATTCACACACACACATTCACACACACACATTCACACACACACACACGCACGCACACACACTCAGGAATTGACAAGGTGTATAGGGACAGGATGTTTCGAAGATGGGACACAGCAACAAGGGGTCACAATAGGAAGTTGATGACTTAGATGAGTCACAGGGATGTTAGGAAGTATTTCTTCAGTCAGAGTTATCAGGAAGTGGAACAGTCTGGAGTGTGATGCAGTGGAGGCAGGATCTATACATAGCTTTAAGAAGAGGTATGATAAAGCTCATGGAGAAGGGAGAGAGTGGACTTAGTAGCGACCAGTGAAGAGGCGGGGCCAGGAGCTTCCAATCGATTCCTGCAACCACAATTAGGTGAGCACAAACTGCCTCCAAGAAGTGGTTCTAAACGGGGAAAGGAAAGAGTAACTGGCCATGTCTTGTATCAACATCCCCTCACCAGAAGACACTTCTTGAAGGGAGGGAGACACACACTTGCAGATCTTCCTCCAGTAACCTAAAAAAAAAAATTATTTTTTGGAAAGATATGTGGATAATCCCTTGATAGGTTGAAAAAGCTCTTTGAAAGGATTTCCAGAATGTCTTCTTTAGAGACGTGGAAGCCTTTTGCATAACCCTCTGGAGAGCGTGACTAATGTAGACGACCTGGTTATTATCGTGGAGGGTGAGAGTGAAGTGTTGAAGTGTGTGCAGCAGCAGCAGCAGCAGCAGCAGCAGCAGCAGCAGCGCAGGGAAGGGGGGAAGATATTAAAAAAAATATATAAAAGAAATTGATTCTTAAAACATAATATTTTCGTATAATGTTGGTAGAATTACCGACGATATGTTAGGTAAAAGGACACGTGTGCAACTAATGCTACATTTTATTGTGGCAACGTTTCGCTCTACAGGATCTTTGTCAAGCCGCATTTTACCTAAGATTTTCAGTATGTTTGTGAAACATTATAAACTATCGTCATCACTGGTCGGTAATATACAGTAAAAAATTAGTCATTAATTGAATAGAAAGTATTGTCATCTTGTAGGGGTTTTAGTTTCCTTAGAACCTCAACTCTCCAACCCGTAGCTGCGTCACTGTCACGAGAGCTGTCAGGAAAATCCCTGAACAATCACCATGATGGTGTGATACATGCCTTCCCCACACGCTGGTCTGCTGCCATGAAGTGTACCTTGGGTGTACTGTATACCCACTAAGTGTCTCGCTGTACTCTGTCACGGTAGTGTCTCGCTGTACTCTGTCACGGTAGTGTCTCGCTGTACTCTGTCACTGTAGTGTCCCGCTGTACTCTGTCACTGTACAGAATCACATATACATCAGATGAAATTCATTTGTGATGTTACTGACGAGAATTCCGAGTTACAGTGTCTACTGGCGGTAACCTTCATATTTTGACTAGACGACTAATACTGACGACTAATACTGCAGTTAATGGTCCAAGTCGGACCAAAACGTCGTCATAAGTTTTTTTTCCGTGTGCGGGTTGTTTTTGTAGTGTCTAAGTAACGTGATTACTCGAAATGGTCCCCATTAACACTTTTACTCAGTTAGAAGTCCATTTAAACTGAGTGTTGGCAAAATTGGCATTTAACATTATGTCGCTTGAATAAGTAACTGCTATATAAAGTTGTGTAAAATAATGTGTTGCAGATACTAATTCAATTTATTCATTAAGTTTATCTATTACCTGATGATGTCAACAAGTCCAGTGCACCAAGAGCTGTACACTGACGTCTCCAGTGTAGGCAATTCAAACCTGACGGAAACGTCATAAGTTCATGCCTTCTGTACAGGCGCGGAACACTTACATTCACTGAGGTTGCTTACTTCCTCAGCTGGACCTTGGAGAGCAAGAGATCACACAGACAGGGCTTTATTCTTCTTCAAGAAATCAGGAAAACCTAGACACATAAGAGGAGGGGTGGGAGGTGGGGAATATAGGGCAGGAAACTCGACCCTAACAAGCGCAACTGGGTGAGTACGTCTGTCGATTGTAGGTTAAGGCAGGGAAGACCAGGAGCAGAGACTCAACTCCCACACGCCCAACTAGGTAAGTACAAACATTGTGAACATCAGAGAACAGGAACCAGCTGGCAGCCTCGGGGTACATCAAAGGCCTCTCAATATGCTCGCAAATAAAGCAAATAAAGAAAACTCATTATTTCATTAAGCATGAATACAGAATCAAAACTTCAAAAGATACTGTAAAAAAAAAGTTTGGCGACTCTCGCATCGCTTTCTCTTGCAATAGTTTTGTTTTTTGACATGGTAAACGCTCGAAACGTGCGCTATGACTTTATTACGATATAATACTCGCACGAGACGTGCGCTGTGACTCATGTGATGACCGCTGGAAACGTGCGTTGTGACGTTGATAAGGACCGGATGTTACTGAGGTGCACCATTATTCGTGACGAGATAATCGCTCGAAACGTGTTCCATTACGTTCAGAGACTTGCTACACGCTCGAAGACTGATCTACAGCGTTTCTTACGACGTCACGCTGGCTGTGACTTACTGTGTGCTGCAGATCTACCTTAAAACGTGACTTCCTAACTTTCAGTGTCGTCTGGGGGAGAAACCACACCGAAACATTTATCGTTTGCGCAGCAGCGCAGATATTTTAGGAGTGCTGATCAATAGCTTATTAATATATACACGGTGGTGGGGGTGGGGGTAGCTACCGATAGCGATATGTAAATAGCCGAATTTCAATAGCACGCCAACCATATTTTTCATTAATCTGCCTGATGGATATCCGGAGCAAATTATACGGTACACAACCTGTTGGGGGAACGAAGTGTTAATGTACTGTTGTGACCTATTAATTCTACGTGATGGTGGGCCGACCTGGCTTTTTTTAGCACGTCACAGTCACTGTTTTGGCTTAGTCCCTTCAATGGTGAAGGGCTCTTGATTGAAGGCATTGGAACTCTATTTTACTTGAATCAAACCTGATTGATTCTCATTTCCCCAGGCAGTGTGTGGTCCCCCATCACTGCGTTGTTTACAAAATTTCTAGTGCAGCTTTGTTGATGAATAAGACACATGTGCAACACTTGTCTTGACAGCAGGATTGTTGCTGGTGTACTAAAGAGTAACGTTGAGCTGTTAGTTACCATTCTGTCCTAGGCACGTGTCGATTAGACACTAGGCCTGTTGTATATGCATGCATGCGTGTGTGTGTGTGTACTCACCTAATTGTGGTTGCAGGGGTCGAGACTCAGCTCATGGCCCCGCCTCTTCGCTGTCCGCTACTGGGTCTCTGCTCTCCCTGCCCCATGAGCTGTATCATACCTTGTCTTAAAACTATGTATGGTTCCTGCCTCCACTATATCTTTCTCTAGACTATTCCACTTCCTGACTAATCTGTGGCTGAAGAAATGCTTCCTAACATCCCTTTGACTCATCTGAGTCTTCAGCTTCCAGTTGTGTCCCCTTGTTTCTGTGTTCCCTCTCTGGAACATCCTGTCACTGTCTACCTTGTCGATTCCCCGCAGTATTTTGTATGTCGTTATCATGTCTCCTCTGACCCTTCTTTCCTCCAGTGTTGTTAGTCCTATTTCCCTCAACCTTTCTTCATAGGACAGACCCCTGAGTTGTGGAACTAACCTTGTCGCAAACCTTTGCACTTTCTCTAGTTTCTTTACGTGCTTGACCAGGTGTGGGTTCCAGACTGGTGCTGCATATTCTAGTATGGGCCTGACGTACACGGTGTACAGTGTCTTGAACGATTCCTTGTTAAGGTAACGGAACGCTAATCTTAGATTTGCCAGTCGCCCATATGCTGCCGCAGTTATCTGGTTGATGTGTGCCTCCGGAGACGTGCTTGTCGTTATACTCACCCCAAGGTCTTTCTCTTTTGCCGAGGTTTGTAGCCTTTGTCCACCTAGCCTGTACTCTGTCAGCGGTCTTCTTTGCCCTTCTCCGATCTTCATGTGTGTGTGTGTGTGTGTAAGAGTTGGGTGTTGGTAGGGTGGTAACATGGTTGGGTGTTGGTAGAGTGGTAACATGGTTGGGTGTTGGTAGAGTGGTAACATGGTTGGGTGTTGATAGGTGTGTGTGTGTGTGTGTGTAGGGGACGCTGTGTTCAAGTGTGTGTGTGTGTGTAGGGGGCTGTGTTCAAGTGTGTGTGTGTGTAGGGGGCTGTGTTCAAGTGTGTGTGGTTGGGGGGGGAGGGAGTTGCCGAGGCCAACAGTTTCTTTGTATTGTATTGAATTATAAGGTGGAGCTGAGGCCACTAAGTGAGTGCGCTACTAGTGAACCAACAAGTAATAACTTCAAGTAGAGTGTTTATTAGCACACTCAAACACTCACCTGCACCCCAGCATGGGTTACCCTGGGGTGCGTGTTTATTAGCACACTCAAACACTCACCTGCACCCCAGCATGGGTTACCCTGGGGTGCGTGTTTATTAGCACGCTCAAACACTCACCTGCACCCCAGCATGGGTTACCCTGGGGTGCGTGTTTATTAGCACGCTCAAACACTCACCTGCACCCCAGCATGGGTTACCCTGGGGTGCGTGTTTATTAGCACGCTCAAACACTCACCTGCACCCCAGCATGGGTTACCCTGGGGTGCGTGTTTATTAGCACGCTCAAACACTCACCTGCACCCCAGCATGGGTTACCCTGGGGTGCGTGTTTATTAGCACGCTCAAACACTCACCTGCACCCCAGCATGGGTTACCCTGGGGTGCGTGTTTATTAGCACGCTCAAACACTCACGACACCAGCATGGGTTACCCTGGGGTGCGTGTTTATTAGCACACTCAAACACTCACCTGCACCCCAGCATGGGTTACCCTGGGGTGCGTGTTTATTAGCACGCTCAAACACTCACCTGCACCCCAGCATGGGTTACCCTGGGGTGCGTGTTTATTAGCACGCTCAAACACTCACCTGCACCCCAGCATGGGTTACCCTGGGGTGCGTGTTTATTAGCACGCTCAAACACTCACCTGCACCCCAGCATGGGTTACCCTGGGGTGCGTGTTTATTAGCACGCTCAAACACTCACCTGCACCCCAGCATGGGTTACCCTGGGGTGCTTGTCTTACACAAAAGAAAGTGTGACCACCAATCAACAGAAAACCTTTGTGATAATTGATGTTGATAAAAGGAATTTCACCCACCCTCTTCCTGCTGTGTGACCCTCCAGCCCTTTGTGACCCTCCAGCCCTGTGTGACCCTCCAGCCCTGTGTGACCCTCCAGCCCTTTGTGACCCTCCAGCCCTGTGTGACCCTCCAGCCCTGTGTGGTCCAAAGGGAAATATGACTTTCATGGGTTCGATCTTTTCCTCTCATATATATATATATATATATATATATTATATATATATTTATATATATATATATATATATATATATTATATATATATATATATATATATATATATATATATATATATATATATATTATATATATATATATATATATATACCCTACTTTATACTACTACCTTACTTTATCTACAACCTTCTTTATCTCCTACCCTTCTTTATCTCCTACCCTTACTTTATACTCCTACCCTTACTTTATACTCCAACCCTTCTTTATACTCCTACCCTTACTTTATGCTCCTACCCTTACTTTATGACTCCTACCCTTACTTTATACTCCTACCCTTACTTTATACTCCTACCTTACTTTATACTACTACCTTACTCTATACTACTACCCTTCCTTTATACTACTACCCTTCCTTTATACTCCTACCTTTACTTTATACTCCTACCTTTACTTTATACTCCTACCTTTACTTTATACTCCTACCTTTACTTTATACTCCTACCCTTACTTTATACTCCTACCCTTATTTTATACTACTACCCTTACTTTATACTCATACCCTTACTTTATACTCATACCCTTACTTTATACTCCTACCCTTACTTTATACTACTACCCTTACTTTATACTACTACCCTTACTTTATACTACAACCCTTACTTTATACTCCTACCCTTTCTTTATACTCCTACCCTTACTTTATACTCATACCCTTACTTTATACTCCTACCCTTACTTTATACTCCTACCCTTACTTTATACTCCTACCCTTACTTTATACTCCTACCCTTACTTTATACTCCTACCCTTACTTTATACTACTACCCTTACTCTATACTACTACCCTTCCTTTATACTACTACCCTTCCTTTATACTCCTACCTTTACTTTATACTCCTACCTTTACTTTATACTCCTACCTTTACTTTATACTCCTACCTTTACTTTATACTCCTACCCTTACTTTATACTCCTACCTTTACTTTATACTCCTACCATTACTTTATACTCCTACCCTTACTTTATACTCCTACCCTTACTTTATACTACTACCCTTACTTTATACTCCTACCCTTACTTTATACTCCTACCTTTACTTTATACTCCTACCTTTACTTTATACTCCTACCCTTACTTTATACTCCTACCCTTACTTTATACTCCTACCCTTACTTTATACTCCTACCCTTACTTTATACTCCTACCCTTACTTTATACCCCTACCCTTACTTTATACTCCTACCCTTACTTTATACTCCTACCCTTACTTTATACTACTACCCTTACTTTATACTACTACCCTTACTTTATACTACTACCCTTACTTTATACTACTACCCTTACTTTATACTCCTACCTTTACTTTATACTCCTACCTTTACTTTATACTCCTACCCTTACTTTATACTCCTACCTTTACTTTATACTCCTACCCTTACTTTATACTCCTACACTTACTTTATACTCCTACCATTACTTTATACTCCTACCCTTACTTTATACTCCTACCCTTACTTTATACTACTACCCTTACTTTATACTCCTACCCTTACTTTATACTCCTACCTTTACTTTATACTCCTACCCTTACTTTATACTCCTACCCTTACTTTATACTCCTACCCTTACTTTATACTCCTACCCTTACTTTATACTCCTACCCTTACTTTATACTCCTACCCTTACTTTATACTCCTACCCTTACTTTATACTACTACCCTTACTTTATACTACTACCCTTACTTTATACTACTACCCTACCTTTATACTACTACCCTACCTTTATACTCCTACCTTTACTTTATACTCCTACCTTTACTTTATACTCCTACCCTTACTTTATACTCCTACCCTTACTTTATACTCCTACCATTACTTTATACTCCTACCCTTACTTTATAATCCTACCATTACTTTATACTACTACCCTTACTTTATACTCCTACCCTTACTTTATACTCCTACCCTTACTTTATACTCCTACCTTTACTTTATACTCCTACCCTTACTTTATACTCCTACCCTTACTTTATACTCCTACCCTTACTTTATACCATTAATGTTTCTCATTAGTCACATGGCAGCGGGTCAGACACGCACAGGAGGGCATTAACCCCAGTCTTGACACGCCCCGCAACTGAGAGGGGCCAGGACAAGAAGAGAGAGGGAGGGGGGTCTGAAGTATGGAGGTGGAGATGGTACCTTGAAGACTGGGGGCGCATGAGTGGTCGGTCGTGGTGATGGTAGGACGAAACTGCATGAGA